>PVJI01002232.1:0-151311 GCA_004026765.1 Micronycteris hirsuta | reverse complement strand
ACGTTCATGTCCAGGGTTTCAGAAGATCGCTCCACCAAGCAGTCCATTTCAAAAGATTTGGCTGAGAGCTAGGGCTGTTGGTTCCTTTGGACACCGCCCCCCAAGTTCAGTGTGATCAGGGACAGCTTGTGGATAAAGGATGCTAGGAGAGGGACTCTTGGCATCCAGAAGGCACAACACCGATACCCATCATCCACCCTGAAGCCGTTCTTGTTTTGCCCTTTAATTCTCATTGTTCCGTCTCCGCTTTCCCCGTAGTGCTCCCTGTTTTCTCCGTAGTTCCCTCCACTCTCTGCGTAACCCAGGCATCATCCTGGCGCTGCCCTGGGGCTCTGGGGCTGCGGATGCCCAGAGAACCACAGCAACGAGGCCGTGAACTCCCCACCCGCCCCAGGGGGCCCTTCTACCAAACAGTTAGCTTCAAAGCCCAGTTGGAAGTGGTAGATACGAAGCAAAAAGTCAACAAACATTTCCCTGGAGTCTTGGCACCGAGAGGTCTTTTTCTTTTTCCTTTTGCTCAATCCCCAGCTGGTCAGCAGCCTGAACTTCTGCCTACCCATTCCCTCCCCCTGGCAGCTCCCAACCACGCTGTAGTGGTACCTGCTGAGGAAGATTGGTGGCTCCAACACTGGCCCCATGGAGAAGCCCTGTTGTCTTCTGACAGAGGGTAACACTCCTCTCAAAATGAACAGGCTTTGTGCCCAACACACCTGGGTCCTGGTTGGAGATGCAATAGGTGCCAGCTGTGTGGTCTCAGGAGACTCAGTCCACCACCGTGGGCATCCGTGTCCCCTTCTGTAGGGTGGGAATGGGAATCACTCTTCTCGGTGATTCTGAGCAGGAGAAAATGACTCTACACAGTCACTCAATCATTTACAAAACATTTATCGACTACGCAGCCATGTGCCAGCCTCCGGGAGACGAGGGTCCTTGTTAAACTGTAATGTGCTGCACAAATATGACACTCTCAGGTGCAGAAAACTCACTACTAACAGAGTCCGACTGGGTGTATTCATTCTGTTTCCCTCACCTGTCTTGCCTCCAGGTAGGGGCACCACTACCTGAGTCCTGCCCACCTATAAGTATTCAAGGCAGAGCTTTAGTTAGACTTAATAAATAGAACATATCAACTAACAAGAGAAAGATCTATGGCGACAAAGCCTCTGTGTGGTTGAAAGCTTTCTTACGTCCTGCCCCAGAGGTCGCGGTGAAAGGACGGTCACGTTCTCCCTGCTGCTCCAGCACTGACAAGAGGGGCCTCAGACAGTGGCCAACGTGAAGCTACTGTGGCATCCTAACGGGAGTTGGCAACAGCTGAGGCAGGAATACTCCTCGCCCCACAAATCTTCGGAGCTTCTTAAAAGTCTAAGCTGGCCCTGCCACCATGGGCCCCTCGGCTTCCCCCTCCCTCTTCCCCTCCAGGCTACATTCTCCCAAGTCTCGGAGAGGATGAGCAGCAAGGAGAGAGAGCATCGCAGTGAGGAGCTCTGTGGGAAGACGCGTCAGGGCTGGGGTCTCAGTGAGGAACAGATGGGACCCTCCCATTAACACAATCCAGGGAAGGGTTATTTATGAAGAGGAACCACAGAGGCTCCTGTGGTCACCCAGGGATAGTAGCAGCAGAGCTTTTGCCACTTGTAGGCCCAAGGGATTGAGAAAAAAGGGCCGAAACCCACCCCAGAAGGAGAGAGCCATCTTCACACCAGTTGGAATTCATTTCCAGGGGCGTGGCAATTCATTGGGGGGCCCTACAACAGCAGTGGCAGGAGAGTTGCAGAGAAAGGTGACGATATGAGAGCTGTTTCGAAGGCAGACTTCCGAGGCTTGCAGATGGAATGGATTGTGAGGGACGAGAGGGAGGAAAGGGCAACTTATAGGTTCAGGTTTCGGCAACTGGGTGAATGGCAGTGCCATTAATTTCGATGGGAAACACAAGGGTTGGGGGATCCACATTCATCTGGGGACCCGCCAGGCTGAGATGGCTGTAAAATATGGAGGTGGAAGTATCCAGTGTTCATTTGGAAACGGCACCTGAGGCCCAGAAGAGAGACCTTAGCTAGAGATATATTTAGTAGGTGAACAATTATCGCATACATTAAAGTCTGCTGTGTAACATGTACATAACACCGTGAACATCTAATACTTGCTTAATGGAGAAATGAGTCCTTGGTGTTTTGAAAAATTATCTGTGTTACCACCCTGGCATTACGGCCACTCTTGAAAAGGTAACACCAGTTTGCTAGCCCATGCTACTTACCACCCGTAGAACCGCCATTTAACAGTAGAGAAAATTGAGGCCCAAAGAGGTAAAGTGCAGCAGTTAGCATCATTATTCTTCCAAGAGCAGATGAGATCCAGCGTGTTCCAGGTGGTTTGGCTGTAGACAGGATTATTACTCTTACAAGTGACCAAGACCTCGGTTAACATTATCTTTAATAAACAAAGGGATTAATTGGCTCAGATCCAGGGGCAGTCTGGCTTCAGGCACAGTTTGATCCGGAGGCTCGGAAAATGTCAATGAGACACAGTGTCTCTACTCTTGTACTCATTCTGCTTTTCTTAATACCTCTGCTGGCTTCACTCTGACTTGCCCAAGTTCATGAGAGCAAGGCGGCTACAGCAACTCTGAGCTTCACATGCTCATGCCTTCACATCCCAGGAAAGAATAAAGAATGTTCTCTCCCAGAGGCCCCTTTCTCAGGTCTCAATTCTTCTCCTTTGCCCTGAACGGCTCCTGTCTAAACCCTGATCCATCTCTGTGGCTAGGAAGATGAGACGTGCCCATTGGGTTGGCACAGCAAGCGCCTACTCTTGGAGCTGGGGGAAGGCCAAGACCACCTAAAATTAGGATTTCATGATAGAAGAGGAGTGTTTGCATATCCACAAGTGAAAAACAGGATGCTGTCACCTAAGAAGCAGTGCTGAGGAGGGAAAAAAATAACCAATAACCACAGGAAGAAGGTCCATGTTCGAGGTCACCCAGCTTGTTAACATCAGAGCTGGGCCTCCGGTGACCGGCCCCCTTCACTTTCTTGCAAACCTCCTTCCCCCTGGGTGACTTTGTTTCCAGCGATGTTCTAGAGATTTAAGATGGTCAGAGGCCAGAAGTGGGTTAATAAGAAAAATAGAAGTGATGAAAAAGTTAGAGAGATTGCAAGTCCTCAGGATCTTCCTGTGGCCCAGGGTCTTCCTGTGCCCCAGGGTCACACGTTGGCCAAAGGTGGACCAGAGGGTAACCAGGCAAAAGGCACTGCCCCAGGTTGGGGGGCGGGGCAGGAAACGAGCTGGCTGGAAGAGTTGCCGGTGGTCCCTGGCCCAGCCCACGACCCTGTGTCCTGGAACAAGTCAGACCTTAAGTAGCCAAGGAAATTTCAAGACCTGGGAAGAGCCGGTTAGGACCAGCCCCCCGTGGTTTCTAAAAGCGTCTCCAGTGCACTTGCACTGTAAAGTTATTCCACGTGACCGTCACTCTTTTCCCTCTGCTTTCTCTGTTGCACACAGTTTTGCTGGTTCTGGTTATTTTTAGCTCACTCTGGGCCCTTGGGGATCATCAAATGCAATTCTCTTGTTTTGCAAAAGAGGGGCGTGAACTCTGAGTGAGCCCATGAAGGGCACACGCTTGCTGTCAGAGTTGATAGCCCGATGGGGTCTCCAGGATTCCTGCCCAGGGCCCCCACTGCACCTGGCTGCCTCCATCCACCTCTCCCTGGTCTCAGCCAGGCACCCAACTGGGCTCTGCCATGTGAAAGGGACAAATGTTCTCTGAGGACCCGCAGGCCCAGTCCTTTTTACCTTAGGAACTGGGTGAGCTCCGAAGGAAGCTTGGGAACTCAGGAACAGTTTCCCTGGAGACAGGGTTTTGGGTTGTAGAGGCTGTCAGTCTCACTCACAAAGCCCACCAGGGCACTTAACACCCAGAACGAGAATCATTTGCAAGGAACACTTACTTCCTGTCTCCTCTCCTGAGGGCTGGACACTGAACTTGGCACTTCTTTCCAGGCAGGCTTTAGGAACCTTTGCAACGTGCTTATTGTCTGGGAATTTGCTTGCAGTCAATCTGGGGCCCGCTTCATTTCTTTGCTCTTAATTCTGGCTTCTCTCTCTCTCTCTTTTTTCCCAGGGCTGGCTTCAAGGGCTTGAGATCTGAATAGCTGCACAGGGACTCACGCTCAGGGTCTGCGGCCGTCTTGAAATTATTAATGATTTGACCCTCGAACTTGCATCTTGTCGGTGAAGTCCAGCGGGACAGTGGAGCATGTATGGGAACAGAGGAGATACTGGTAATATACTTCATGTCCTCGCATGTATCTTTCATGATGCCCCATGAGCAAAGAACTCACTGCTCCGTGAGGTGGGAAATTTCAGCGAGACTCAAAGTGAGTACAAGACAAGTATGTTCCGTCTGCCACGGAGAGACCGTGCTTCTGTTCACCTCAGAACCTGCTCCGAGCACAGAGAAGCCGAATGGCTAAGGGTCCCCTATCATATTCTCCTCCGTGTTACTTCCATGTGGTAGCCAAACTCTTCCACTGAAGTTACGACACAGGAGGAAAGGGAAAGTTCGGGCCACCCATAGTCCCTTCATCTCCCAGTCCTTCCTTACTTGTCAGTGAGATGAAGGGGCACAGTGTGGGTAAGTGTACACATATCAAGAAGTGAAATAGAAACAGTTGAGCTGTTTACTTTTGCAGCATTTGCACTGTTCTGGTAAGAAGGAAATACATGCACATGTGTGAGCCGCAGAAGACAAATTGTGCAAGGTAAGTGATTCTGCAATCAAGTTAAATGCTCTTCTATCGGCCCTTAACTCTAACATTGCACAATATAAAAATGCATGCTAATACTCTGACATTTTGCTCAGACCAGCACCAAGTTGCAGATATAAAACCCCATAAGATAGGAGAGAGAACTCTCAATTTGAAAGGAACAGAAAGCTTTATAGTTTAGCCTATTTAATGGCACCTTTCCCCCACCTCCGTGTTTTGAACAAGGGGCCCCATATTTTGTTTTTTCTCTGGGCCCCACGAATGGTGAAGTAGTTCCTGCCTTTCTGGCCTCAGAAATTAGCTTCTCAAATTCTGTCGCTTCAAATGAATAGCTCGAACACACTCGCTATTGGATCCCTCATTAGTGTCTAACCACTTTTCTTTTGAATATTAAGTTGTTTACTCACATTTAATACTGTTTAGTTTATAAAGAGCTGCACTAGTTTGCTAGGGCTGCCATAACACAATGCTGCAGTCTGGGTGGATAGAACAGCAGAGATTTATCATGGGTCTGAAGGCTGGAAGTCCAAGACCCAGTTGTTGGTAGTTCGGTTTCCCCTGGGGCTTCTCTCCATGGCTGGCAGGTGCCTGCCTTCCGCAAGAAGACCTCACACGGTCTTGCCTCTGTGTGCGCATCCCTCGTGCCTCTGTGTCCAAATTTCCTTCTCTTACAAGGTCATCGATTGGATTGGGTTAGGGCCCATACCAACTGCATCCTTTTCACCTAATCGCTTGTTTTAAAGGGCTTATCTCCAAATATGGTCACACTTTGAGTCATGGGCGTGGAGGGGGTGTTAGAACTTCAACACGTGAATTTTGAGGGAGCACAGTTTACCCCACGAGAAAAGCTTTCGCATTATTTTTCTTTTTATAATAACCTGGAGGGAGCAGCCACAGGGGGGATTTATACATATTTTGCAAATGCATTCGTTCATTAATTCAACAAATACTGAGTGCTTACTAAGTGTTGAGCATCAGGCTAGATGCTAAAGATATTAACAATCAAGGAGACAGGGCCCCACTCTTGTGGAAATTAGGCTGTTGTGGGAGAGATAGGAAAAAAGCATTTAAACAAATACAGCAGTTATAGACCGTGATAAGTGGAAGTGAGACCGCACACACAGAGCTGTGGTAGAAAATAGAGCGGGAGAGATTTTTGATAGGGTCAGGGAGGGCCATTCTGAGGAGGTGATAGTTAACCTGATTCAAACACTGGGAAGTATTCCTTGATGCAAAAGAGCCCAGGAGAGGAAAGAGCTTATCCGAGAAACAGCAAGTGTGAAGGCCCAGGGGTGGAAATTGCTTAACGTGTTCTCGGCACTGACAAAAGGCCTGTGTGCCGCAGCACAGGGTGTGATGTGGCATGCGGAATGAGATGGCAGGAGCCGGGTCAGGCAGAGCCTGGCAGGCTCCGGGTGGATTCCGAGAGCAACAGAAAGTCACAGGAGGGTTGATCTGCTCTGCAGTGTGGAGGCATGGATTGGCAGTGGGCAGGAGCGAGAGGTGGAGAAACTGAGTCTCAGACTGTTCAGTGATTGCCTTTCACACATCTTCTAAGTGGCCGGGCTGGGCAGGTCCAGGCAGGGAGCTGGAGGTGGAATTACACTCCAGTAAATGTGGAGGAGAGCGCCCCCTGCTGTTTCAAGTACTCTTGAACCCTCCTTTGAAGGCGGGTCTAGGAAGGAAGGAATCTGCCAACTCATTGTTATGGAATGCACGGAAATTCTCCAATCACATTTCCACAGAACACACAGCAGCATTCTCAAGTGAAGAGAAGGAGGGAATGAGGAAGTCCCCAACCAACAGGTTCAATCTTCTCAGCGAGGCTGGTTGGGGATGGGATAGACTGGACCTTTTATTTTTAAGTGTGATTAATCACTTGATTGGTTTTTTTAAATTATACATGCTCATTACAAAATATAAGGCAATACATAAACATTAAAAAAAAACGTGTTCCAGATCTTACCACTCAGGAATAACAAGTATTAACAGTCGATGAACATTATTTTAGACATGTGTACATATATACATTTATAGGTTAGATTAAAAATGCCCTCAATAAAGATCTCTGTACAGGTAAGAAACATTACTAAAATAATTTAAAATACACTTATGTTTAGGCCACATATTTACTTTTCGATATCTGTATCTCTATATAATTTCAATAGATGGGTATTGTTCAGTGTTACAAAATGGGTTAGCAAATGTTTTCTGCAAAGGGCCACACAGTAAATATTTTAGGGTTTATGAGACAGAAGACCTTGGTCATAACTATCCTGCTTCACTAATGGAGCAAGAAAGCAGTCGGATACAGAAATGTACCGAGCATGACTGTGTTCCAATGAATCTTTATTTTCAAAAGCATGTGGCGGGCTGTATTTGGCCGAAAGCTCTCATTTGCTGACCCTGTTACAAAAGGAAAGAGAATTACTGTGTTTACTCTTCCTTCCCCTCCCTTCTCCAGGTGTTGCTTATATCACTATTACTTTGTTACAGCATATGATACGTATGTTCTTCTATGCTAATTCATGCTCACACATGATTAGCCTTGGCTGTGAAATCAGTAAATTCGATGTTTACCTTAGTCCGTTTCTGTGCTGTCACAAGGATACCATACACCAGGAGTCTTGTGACGACAAGTATTTATTTCTCACAGTTCTGGAGTGTAAGAAGCCCGAGACCAGAGCCCCAGCGCATTCGGAATCCAGTGAGGGCCCACTTGCTAGAGAAGCCGTATTGTCACTGTCCCTGAAGGGGCAAGGGCACGCTTGGGGTCTCTTTCACAAGAGCATGAGTTCCGTTCACAGGAACACCACCCTCGTGACCTCATCACCGTATGTCACCATGTGAAATGTAGGTAGACACCACCGTTCAGACTGTAGCAGTGTTTCACACTAGGGTTCTTTTAATAGGTTTTTTTATTCATGAGTTTTTCATTAACATTCCATTCTTGTTCGACTGGGACTATTTGTCAAATAGTTTTGTTTAGTTTGTTACTGCTTTAAAAAGAATGCATGAGTTTTGTATTTTCTGAACTCTTTTATCTCAGAAAATGTCTTCCTTTTATTTGCATACTTGGGAACACCTGACTTGGTATAATATTCTCGGGTCACACTGTTTCTCTCAGAAGTTCGTGGTCCCTGATCCCGTCGTCTCTGGGCATTGGCGTTGCCATGAAGAAGCCTTAAAACCCACCTGCCTCCTTCCCCTTGTGCAGTTGACTTGCTTTGTCTCCCTGAATGTCTGTATCAATTTTTCTTTTTAATTTTATCCTCACCTGAAGACCTTTTCTTCATTGCTTTGAGAGAGAGAGAGAGAAATCCACATGCGAGAGAAACACCCATCGATTTCCTCTCGTACACTCCCCACCCAGGGATCAAACCCACAACATAGGCGCCTTGACCCGAGGCTCGAACCTGCAACATTTCAGTTTATGGGATGTTGCTCCAACCAACGGAGCCACGTTGGCCAGGGCTGTATCAATTTTTCTTGACCTAATCCTTTTTATCTGTGAATACAGTTCTTCCTTTTAGGAAATTCTTCCTAGGTTATTATATCTTTGAATTCTTTTTTGTTTTCCTTTCTACTCTAAGGATGCCAATTACCTTCATGCTGAATAATTGTCTCAGCATCTTTCATCTGTACATGAATCACATGGTCTTTCAGGCTCCGTTTTCTATGATTATCCTGGCCATCTCTCCAGGACATTTTCAGCCCCACTTTTCTCTCCTTTGCCATTTCTCAGTTGTTAGCTCTATATCAATGTTATTTTCTCTCAATTTTTCCTCAGCTCTGCCAGGCCTTCTTTCATCTCAGTCAATCATTTTATAATTTTTCTTTGAGGTCTTGTTCTATTGAATTCACATTCGTCACGAACTCTCCTTTACTCAACATCCTTCCAACATTCAAAAAGAATCAACATTTCTCTTCTGGACTTCATTTTCTTCCCATGGCTTTTCGGTTAGTTTGTTTTGTCTCTTTCTTGCCTGATCCTTAGGTCAGCTTTGTTGTTGTAGGGCACGTTATTTCTTTTAATTTTGCTCATGTTGGAGGAGCAGCTTCGTTTATAGATTCTCTGAAATGGTGTCGATCAGGGGTGTCAGACTCAGTTTCACCGGGGGCCACATCAGCCTCGCGGTTGCCTTCAAAGGGCCAAATGTAACTTTAGGACTGTATACATGTAACTACTCCTTAACGAGGGGCAAGGAGCTTGGTGCTGCCGCTGGGTGGAAACAAGGTGCCGGGCCGGATAAAAGAAGGTGTGTTTGTCACCTGTGTGTAGATGGACTCTCCCAAACACCTTTCCCACTTGATCATTTTGTCTTCCCCCCTCACAGTCTGTGGTTTAGGAGCTGAGTGTAGCTTTCTATTGGTTCTTTAATTAGAGAGTGACGCTTTGAATTCCCAGTGTTTTGGGGAGACAGGTGAGGCCTTGGGAGCCACACTCAGTCACATTAGAATCTCTCTCGTTTCATGGCCGCCAAATCTAAAAAAATATGATTCTAATCTTACAGTATTCCTTTCCTCTCTGGTCGCTGCCAACGAAGGATTGGACTTAAAGAATTTACCATTCCATCAGATGTGAGAAGTCTCTGTGACCTTGTTTTATTCTATCTTTATGTAGACGTTGGTTCTTAAAGCAAGAGTCAGGTATAGTTTTTTTATTTCATTTTTAATTACACTTTACATTCAGTACTATCTAAAGAACAACATAACTGACAAACAAAACAGGGACAGACTCATAGACACGGAGAACAGACTGACGGCTGCCAGAGGCCAGGAGGGTTGGGGGAAGGGTGAAAATGGTGAGGGGGTTGGGAAGTAAAAATTGCCAGTTACAAAATAGTCACAGGGATGTAAAGTACAGCCTAGGGAATCTAGTCAATAATATCGTAATAGCAACTACGTATAGTACCAGGTTTGTACTGGAAACATCGGGGAGCACTTTGTAAAGGATATGATTGTCTAACCACTATGCTGAACCCCTGAAAATAATATTACAGAGTTAGGTACAGTTTAGAAAAAAATAAATTATGAAAAGAGGCAGACTAGACAAATTTTAGTTTCTTTTAACTTGACATTCTAAAACGTGATAAATATGACAGCAGAGGTCACCCAACTATTACAAATTAGGAAGTTCAAAAACCATTTAAGAAATAAGAGGCATTTCAACGCCATGACCGCTAGAGGGCAAGCCTTGGCCACAACTTGAAGTAGTTCCATAACACTAAGTAGTTACCGTTGTCCAGTGAATTACCGGAGTTCATTTAAACTTTCGCAGAAAGTGTGAAAAGGGAAATCTGGGAGAGGAATGGAACTAGGATTACCTGGCAGGCAGGAGCCATCACTCAATGGAAAGATGTAGCCCATATTTCTTTCCCTTGCCATCTGCATCCATCCTCAGCTATGAGTAACTTCTGTCAATCCCCCTAGTCCTCTCTGTTTGCAAACTATTAAACCACAACCCCAGGGCTTAGTCGACTGTGCCGTTTTCCAGCTAGTGCACAAAGAAGTGAAATGACTTGGCCGGAGCGACAGCCCCGCAGCTGGTAAATGACAAAGACCTGAAATGGAGCCCCGCCTCGGCGGGCTGCTGGGCCTCTGCCTCCTGCGGGCCTTGAAGACAGAACAAGCTCTTGCTACTGGTACTTTGTTTTCGGGCCTGCAGCCACAAGAGAACCAAAGCCATGAGGAGTAAATCACAGCCCTCCCTTTGGCCCTCGCTGTTGGCTGCTCCCTGTGGCATTCCGAATCCTGACTGGGACTGAGACTTTTGTAGCCTGAGGATAAGCCTCTTTACAACAAGAATGATGGAAACCTGCCTTTGCTGGTGATGGGCTCCCTCCATTTGTCTCATAGACTGGGTCTCGCTGCCGAAAGCACAGTTTTCCAACGCGAGCTTTCAGCCTGTGGTTCATCAGACTCCTCCTTCTATCACACAAAATGCTTCGCCAGAGAATTTGAGGCTTGTTTTCCCTTTTGGGCTGCATTTTTGGCCTCAGTCTCTGGTGAGATGTTTCATCAGACAAATGTAAGACAAATGCCTGCCTGTGGTCCTCTGGGGACCTGTGAACCCGCGACATCACTCCAGCCCTGCCAAAGACTGCAGATACAACTACCGTGTGCTGTCAGTAACACACATGGGGAGTGTCTGTCACAGGACTGTGTCCTTACAGGGGCGTTTTTTTTCCATGTCGATTTTCACTGGGACTATCCCAGGAAATCACTGTTTCCTTCTTGGGAAATATGTCATCTTAAATCTGGTTGTTAGGTTATCGTAAGACAGATTCCTTTCAGATCTGATCTTTCCCCCAGGAGGAGGTGCAAACGTGAGCTATAGACGCTGTGGTTTACTTCACTGGGGGTTGAAGTGTTCAGTGCCCCTCCGTCACACACCGTTTTTAAGACTACATAAGCACATGTGGAGAATTGTACTTTTTACCTTTGGAATTGCCTCGTCTGGACCCAGCATGATGGGAAGGGTATATTTTTATTGTGATTCATCTGGTGAAGAAATGAGTTAGAATATCTTCTTTGATTAGCAGGGAAGATAGCTTTGCTTCCCCTTTTCTCTGGGGCGGAAGGAAGTAATAGCTTTGACTCGGGGGCAAAAGAAAAACATTAACACTCCAGTGGGGGTGGTGAGCCAGTCCTGATCTGTAGCTGCGTGTAGAGGGAAGGAAACCAATCCCAGAACTATGGGGTCCAGGAGTTGTGTATCATACCCACTTTTAAATGTTTCATTCCTTCGCATTATTCTTCTCAGAATCTCTATAGTGTTTTATCAGATATCACAGCTGGCAGGCGCAGGACTGCGGGGAATTAGGACAGGGCCTGTGTCCTCCTGGTGCAGGCTGTCCTAGGCCAGAGGCCATGTCCTCGGGGCTGTGTCTTTTGAGCAAGTCTTCTAGTGAGCGCTTGTGAGACAGTTGTGAGGTGTGAGCGATGTCCCCCAGAGGGGCCCAGAGAAGAGCTCCAGAGTGAGAGATGGTAAATGACAATCAGAGCGGGTGCGTTAGGACCGTAGGACACAAGCATGGGACTTTTCACACCTCCAAATCTGCAAACTCAACCGGAGCCTTGAATTCAGACTCAAGGGTCACTGGTAGACTTGACCTTCAGGCTGTATCCTGTAGCCAACAATGACCCTAGGAGTATAGGGGACATGACCAGCCAAAGGTCAGTGCAGAGGAAGAATCAGTCAACTTCCATAAACTTTGGTTTCTTTGCGTGTAAGAAGCATGGGCAATACTACCTCCACTGGGTGAAAATAAGAATATGTATATTTTGCCTGGCTGGTGTAGCTCAGTGGATTGAGCGCGGGCTGGGAACCAAGTGGTCCTGGTTTGATTCCCAGTTGGGGCACATGCCTGGGTTGCAGGCCGGGTTCCCAGTGAAGGCCATGTGAGAGGCAACCACACATTGCTGTTTCTCTCCCTCTCTTTCTCCTTCCCCTCTCTCTAAAAATAAATAAATAAAATCTTTAAAAAAATATATATGCATTTCATTTTTTGTATCTTTTAAAAAAAGATTGTATTTATTTATTTATTTTTAACGTGAGGGGAAAGAAGGGAGAGAAACATCGATGTGTGGTTGCCTCTCAGGTGCCCCCTACTGGGGACCTGGTCTGCAACGCAGGCATGTGCCCTGACTGAGAATCAAACCAGTGACCCTTTGGTTTACAGGCCAGCACTCAATCCACTGAGCCACACAAGCCAGGGCTAGTTTGGGTATCTTTTTTAAAAAATTGATTCTGAGAGAGAGAGACATCGATTTGTTGTTCTACACATATGCATCTATTAGTTCATGTTTGTATGTGTTCTGACTGAGGATCGAACCTGCAACCTTGGTGTATCAAGATGATGCAGTAGCCAACTGAGCTACCTGTTCAGGAGTACTTTTTTTTTTTTTTGTATCTTCAAAAAAGAAACAAAACAAATAAAAATACCAGATGGATAGAATAAATCAAAGTGGTTATTTCCCAGAAGTAAGAGTGGGAATGGGGTAAATGGGGACAAAGATGGGAGGGTATGTCCCAGTGTACAGCTTTTTCTAACATTTTATTGAGGAACCATGTGAGTGAATTACACACTCGAATCACAGCCCGTGCAGTTCTGTCATAAGGATGAATGAGGTCACGCCCGGCACACTCAGGAGTACTTGTAACATGGTGCTAGTATTATTTCCACAGCAGCGCCTTGAACCTCCTGTGGGGGACCAGTTCCTTGCCCGGCACCTGATGACCCGAACACCGGGAACTGACAAAGATCATTGATTACATTCTCAGGGAGCTGGTCTAATGTTTATCCACCCTGAAGCCTAGGGCAACTCGAGCTTCCCTGCCTTCTGTATTCTTTCCCTCCTGCCTTCCTCCGGCCACACCAAGTCCAATTTGGGGCTTGATGATTTCATTCTGGCTCACTACTGCTTACCACTTTCCCTTCCACTAGTTAAACGCTGCTTTTCTTGTACAACAAACCACTAACGTATTATGTCTCAGATCAAACAGCCCTAAGAATAGCAGGAGTCAAGAGCTGTGCCAAGGAAAGGAGCTGGCTCTGAGGGGAGGTGGTCACGTGAGAAAGCAATGAAGTGCGGACATTTAGGAGGCATTTGATTAATACCAGTTATTAAGAGAGTCATTTGCCATTACTGGCTTCCAGAAACCTCCTGGGCTGGTTTCGTCGAGTTTCTGGGAATATCTCTGTGGGTCAGGATTTATTTGTGCTGCAGTTCACTTTTTAGCAACGAAGAAGGGGGAACCCTGTCACAAAAAGGGTTAGAACGGGGGCAGGAATTGGGGGTAGACCCAGTTTTGGGTTGGTGCTAAAGTCAGGGAGGGCCAGAGTAATAATAGCTATCACTTACTGAGGGCCTACTGTGTGCCAGACTTTGCACCACACCTTTATGTGCTTTACCTTTTGCTCCTAACACTAGGACAACGACACGAAACATTTCCTTAGCGTTTATTATGCACCAAGTATTATTCTGTGCGTTTACGTGGACCACCTTACTTAGTCCTTACCACTATATGTGCTCAATACTTCTTATTTCTATTTCTTCGATAAGGAAATTGGGGTAAATAGCTGATTGAGTACCGTGACCCCAGGTCCCGCAGACAACACGAGGCACAGCGTGGACTGTAACCCAAGCTGTCCCGGTGCAGAGTCCCAAGCATAGCCTCATGATCTCATTTAACTCCCAGGAGTGTCTCTTGCCGTGTGCAAATTACAGTTCATTAAATAGAGTCATTGAGGCTCTGTGGCTTGCCAAGGACATGCAGGAGGGCACCGTGAAGATGGGCATCGCTGTCTTAAATGCTGAGGATAGCTACTCATGCCCAGCAGACTCTTCCCCTTCTGCCCCAAAGTCCACCTGTGCTTTTCTCTTGTTCCCTTTATCCTTTCCCAGACATCTCTCAGGGGATCTGGAGCGCAGGTTTTTCCACTGTTTTGCCTTTCTTTTATTCCCCGCCCCCTCCCCCCCACCCCCCCCACCCCCGCCCCCTGAGCTTTTGCTGTGTCCTTGACAAATCCAGAGCCTGAAAGTGAGTTCCAGCCTGTCTACCAGCTAGTTTTAACCTCCTGGAATCCTGTTTCAAACTTAGCAGACCTACCTGGGACTTTGATGTCACCATTCACATGATATAGACTATTCCCTGGGCATAGACTCTTGCTGTGGTGCCCGTCTCTCTGCTTCAGCCACCTTGGAGACCCGAGCCTGCCGAGACTGGTTCAGTTAGAGACCAGCACGCGTCTGGGGGACCCAGTCCTTACCCAGCCTGGGACACGCCTCTTTGTTGACCCTGCTTGCCTTACGTTGCCTGTCTTCCTGGTCCCATTTCAAAATGTTTGTGATATTTTCAACTAAAAGATTCAATTACCCCTTGATGAACCCCAGCAGTGTATTATCATTTCAAAAGTAAGCCTCTGTATTATAAAAAAGGAACACATGTCAAAGACACACCAGGAATGGTCTTGGACCTGAATTAGCTTTGAAGTTCAACATTGTAGAGGTATCTGGTGACATAGACTTACTTTTTCATTCACTTCATTTTTTTAAAAAACATTCTTGATAAGTATGTGCTGGCACCTAGCACCATATTAGCACCTCTCTCTGTTGCACTTTTTTTTTCCCTTGGGAAAAAGTGAAGCAAGCTCAGCTATCACAACGGGAAGCCTTAGGATGTGGCATCCATGAAACAAATGTTGAAAAGTAGTGCAAGTTCTATTTTACTGGTGTATTATTCTTCAGCAAAGAGTGTTACTTGCTAATTCCATTCTCAAATTGACATTTCGGGAAGTTTCATTGAATTGATCCTTTAAATTTGGGCCCGAGCATGAAATCATTGCATGTTTAAGCGTTTGAGTGAGGAATGTAACACCCAGAAGAGAAGTTTGATTTTGCACCGTATAATCACTCGAGTCTTGGTTCATGCAAGAGTGCATTTTTGAATTGCTCAAGACTTTTGCATTGTTGGGTATGGAAAAACTGGCTTCATTAAAAATTGGGCTATTTGGGTTGGAGCTATTATTTCTACTCAGTTATATGTTTGAAAATGATTGGAATAAAAGTTAAACATGCATGTGGTACAAGAACATGAGAGATTCAGATGAATACTGCTCTTTAGTCTGGTGAGCAGAGGAGCTAGGAATAAGACAATTACACAAATTCATACAATTTCACCACCTTGCACAAGACACTTTGTAATCAGTAATGGAGATACAGAAATGAGCAAAAGAATGAATCTACCTTCAGAGAGCTTACTACATTCTTGCTTAATAGGATCATAGTGGAATTCTGGAATCAAAAAACTTGGGAAAGAGGATTTTTCTCCATCTGGGACGTGGTGGTTGAGAAGAATTTTGAAGTAAGGTGTGGGAGGGCTCAAGGCTGAATGAGGAGTGTGAACAGAGGCACAACGATGTACGTACGGAAGACGTGCTCAGGAAGTGTGGTTACAGTCACGGAGATTTATCACTGTGAGAGCAGGTGGAAGTGTGGGCAGATCAGGGACACTTCTCACTTTTCCTTCTCTAATGTTCAAACACTTCAAATAAATTACTGAGCAGAAGTAACCCCTACACATAAGTTTCACTAAATTTGGGGATAAAATTTTGAAACATTGACCAGTGTATCTGATTGCACTAGGAATTTTGCAGGTCGTCCATAAGAAAGTGGAAATGTTACTAAAAATAAAGAAGCCAGTTGACTGTCTTCCATTTAACTCTCCCTGGGTTGAAGTGACCTTCGCAAATACAACGGCGCTGATTAACTTCCCCCCCAAACTGGCAGTAGAGACCCGATTTTATACCAAGCCTTGTTCAACGGGAGTTCATCCAGTCAGGAAAACTTCCTGTGTCACTGACATGGACATTGCTTCTTGATGAAAGAGATCACTGGATCCATTAAGGGAGTGGGGTCGGTATAAAATGAAAGTAAGAAGCTGATATTTTAAGCACAAAGCTGGGACATTTAAATGAACTGTCCTCTTCTCTCTGGGTAAAACTCTGCCACGCTCTCTGATGAGGGCGATTAAACTACAACCCTTCCTAGGGGGCAGGACTTGAGTCACGCTGACCACTCTTGATCATAATTTCTTACTTTTCTAGACCCATTGCCTTGGGCTGTCACAGAAGCACATGGCATGAGTTACGTGGCTTGATTTATGTTTTAATCTCCTCCATCATATATGAGAGAAACCCTAATCTAATCAGCAACACACTCTCAGAGCTTATTATTGCTTCTGCAGATGGTAACCTCGTCTGCTGCACATGGCTCCTCTCGGCTGTGGTTTTGGAGGGTGGCTCATTAAAAAAGGTAATTTTATCATTTACTATGTTTTCTTAGAAGCCACATACATTTGATTTGAATCTAAACATAAATAAAAAGAAAAAACCCAAATCTTCTATAATCCCATATATATAAAAGAAAACATATTGTGTATAGCATTTGACAATACAATTTTGAAAATCTGTGTAATTAAATATTTAAACATGAAGTTCTTTATTAATGACTATGTAGTATTATGCTCAGGGCTTTGTCCTTGGTCTACTTAATGATGTTGTTGAATATTTAGGTTAAATATTTAGGACTTTCAGATTAGAAATTTTGCTGCACCGAAGGCCCTTGTTTATTTTTTATTAACTTTTCTAGTCAGCCATGGTTATTTTCATAAGGTAAGTTTTCTACGTGTGGAATTGTTACAGCCCAACGATATCCCAACCCTGCACAAGGTTCATTTTGCTTGCTGCCAATGGAAAGACGTCTCTCAATGCCAGAGACTGGTGAAAAGGAAAGGAATTATTTATTTACAAGTTATATAGGCTTGGAGTAATGACTTAATGTCTCCTTTAAAATACTAAAGTTCTTTAGAATACCTGTTCTCTAGAATACTCACAAATGCACACAGTCCTTTCTTCTCCCCTCTGCCCAGTCCAGGGTACTGCATCTCAGGGAAAGAAGTAGAAGTCCATGGTTCAGGCAGATCCTCAGTTCTGACACCATCCACTGTGTCACCACCGCAATCTCCAGTTAATCCAAAACCATGTGGCACCTTCTCATGGCCCACCCAGCAAGAGTCCTTTCACCCCTTTTCTTCCAGACAAAGCCTCTCCTGCTTCCTAGGCCGCGTGGCAAAAGGAGCCACCCAAAGCCACTCTCTCTGTCTCTGTCTCTCAGGCTGAGGAGTCCCCACTCCTCCAAAGCCTCGTGGTCCAGATCTTCCTTTCCACAGCATCTCTCCTGCATTCTTCCAAACTGCTAAGAGAGAGCTCTGCATCACTGCTATATCTTGCTTCCCAGTTTCCTAAGCTGTGTTGCAAAGGGAGCCCCAAAGCCGCGAGGTTCTCCCTCTCACCAAAGGCAGTGTGTTCCTCCTTTCCCAGTTACATCTTGTGTGGAAGTTCCTTCCATCCTCCTGGCTCAAAGCATGGCCACAGCTATTTAACATATCTATGACACCAGTTAAAGGTTTTAGATATGTTAAATGACCATGCCAGAGGTTAGCTGCAAAGCTGCTACTATACAAAACAGCTCTGAATGGCCCTGCTCCAGGAGTCCCGTGCCCCCCAGTTCAGACTTGTGGGGGTAAGGACATCCTATATATATATTTCTAATATTTTCTGGACATCTTGAGTTCTGGACCCCATTACAAATCCTTATTTGGGCCCATTTCTTAGCTGCACCCTGTTACAGAATTGCTGCATCAATCAATGTGCATATTTTAAGGCTTTTGCTAGATATTGTCAAACTGATTTCCTGGAAGGTTCCACAATGTCTATTCTGAAGGCATTGTTTGAGGGTGCATGTTTCCTAGAGGTCCCCTTATACAGTGTTGTCTCCACATTATAGGACTTTCCAGATTCGAAACCTATGAATTATTTTATAAATGGTAACTGTCTGGGAAAAACAGTGTATTTCCAATATGATTCCTCTACTCATGCTAGTTAAGTTCGTTAGTCAAATGAATGAGTTAAGTAAGGGGGTTGTTTTTGGATATAGTGGATTCAAATTCAAATTCCCCAGTACAGTAGAAAAGACAGAATATCAATTTAGATAACCTGGTTTTGAAATCTGGCTCTATAATCTTGAAGAGATCATTGTTTTAAGCTTTAGCTTTCTCATCTGTAAAATGAGGATCCAGTCTGCCTTATCTGTTGGTCAGTGAAGTAGACCACACAGTCTCAATGTGATTGACCCCATTCCCCCTTAGAGGAGTAGGCTTTGATTGAGGTAAACTCTTAAGTTTAATCCTATCATTTACCTCATAATTGGTTCAGGGATGAGCAACTCAGTTTAAACCAATCAGCATATAGCATATTACATTCAAAATACACCAAGCTCATTCCATCTGGACTTTCCTACAGAAGGACTTTACTTCCCATCCTATTGACGACAGGCTTAGGCAATGACCTTCTTTGCCCTCCAAAATGTGGGTGGAAGTCACATGTGCCGCTTCCCCATGGAAGGTTTAAGAGCTAGCATGTGGTTCTCCCACCACTCTTTTTTCTCTGCCACGGGATTAATATGCCCTAGAAAGTGGCTGCTCCTTCTGTCTTAGTCCCAGAATGAAGAGGACATGGGTGAAGTCTCACTCGTTTTGTAACAGTGTTCATGCACGTTGAACGAAAAAAACAAAACTGTGTTGCTTTGCAAACCCCTGAGGTTTCAGGGTCATTTGTTACCACAGCACAGCTTCAACTAGGCCAACTCATGCCCCATTTCTTGGGTGAGAGTGAACATTTTTCAAGGTCACGTGCCTAACCTCATTTTGTCTGTTACAGATGACGCTCGAGGCACTTTTTTGTTGCATCTGAAAGAAGAGGCACTGTCTCCCTTTGGATGCTGTGATGTATGGTGGTGTCACCAGGAACTGCTGTCGCATTCTGTTACAGTGTGATACAAACCACTCAGAGGGAAAAACAAACAAATAAAGAAACAGAGAAGAACAACCCCAAGAAAACTGCAGAGAAGCGGAACCTGGGCCCTAATCTTAAATCAATGCCTGAGGTCAACATACCTGTGAACTCTTCGGTCAAGTGAACCAGAAACAATCGATCAATTCCCTTTATAGTTTAAGCTTCTTTGAGTTGAATTTTCTTTTATTGGCAACCAAAAACATCATGGCTGATTCAGCAGAACCCAATTTGGGAAGCACAAAGACAGGACAGCACCATAAGGTGTTCATTTCTGATAAGCGTCTAATGGTGGTTGACAGAGGACAGAGGTGGAGCTTGGAAGGGTTCCAGAAAGCGAAGAGTTCTGAGATCAGGGTGCAACTCGGTTATTCCAGTGGGAGGTAGAAGTTGAAAACTGGCTGGGGGAAAATGTGAAAAAGAAATTGGCACATGCTGATTTCTAGTCCCCAATTCCTACAGCCTTCTCCTTGTTCTTACAGTCCTAATGGTGCTTTTCACTGCCTTAGCTGACCCTCCGCCTGCTTACTTAGATGTCTATTTCCAGCCTGCCCTGTTCTGTCGTAGTCTATACTTTTAGCAGAGAGGCCTCTTCCTGGATTTATTATCACTTGACTGGTAGGGAGCTTAATTAATTAGCATTTGTAAGCTGTCCAGCTCTTTATCGGATTAAGGGTAATTAGAAAGGCAGAGCCAAGAGCTTTTTATTACCTTCCTCTCTGCTGGTCTTTTTCCTGCTTCTTCTGGAGAAACTGGCATTGATGTGGACTTGAATGAGTTTGAAGTTGTCATGTTGTCTCCTTTCATTTTTCATTAAATAGATTCAGAAGTCTCCCAGGTCCCATATGGGAAACACTTTCCAAGGATCAGTCGTTTCTCCTGTAGACTAGGCAAACTCAATGTTGATAAATAATGCAGGTTTATAATCTCCCTAAAGGGCAAAGTGTTTGAAAACCACAGGTAAATCTGCTGGATTCTTACAAGACATTCCCCTCCACTACCCAACTTGGATGTCACAGTTATCCCATGGCCCCTACCCAGTATAAGTCCCTCTCTGCAGATAATGCAATGTGCCCTGAAAAATACGGAATTTAAATGTTATGTCCTTTCTTTCTTTCACATCTTGATTGAATTTGGGGGGCTCTGCTTTTCTTATTTTCCCGCATAGAAGATGAATCAGCTAGGAACTGCATTTGGGTACTAATAACAGAAACCTGAAATAACGGGATTCAATAAGATGGGGTTTATTTTTCTCTCAATTATAGGCAGTCTGGAGGGCGACTTTCTATGGCTCTTATGGTGGGCCTACGATGCAACCTATGTCTTTGGCTTCCTCCAACTTTTTGTTCTGTCATCAGTCAGTAGCACGTGACTTCCATCTGCAAGGTGCAAGATGGCCACTGTAGCTCCAGACATCAAGTCGATATTTCAGGCAGAAAGAAAGAGGGAAGGGAGAAAGGCAAAGAACCTCCTAACTAAATTAGCACCCCTCCTGAAAGCCTTATCCAGAACTCAGTTACTTTACCCCTATGTTTAAAAAATATTTTTTATTTATTGAGAGAGAGAGAGAGGGAGAAAGGGAGAGAGAAAGAAACATCAATCTTTTGTTCCACTTAGTTATGCATTCATTGGTTGATTCTTGTATGTGCCCTGACTGGAGAATGGACCAGCAACATTGCTGTATCAGGACAAATGCTCTAACCACTGAGATACCCAGCCAGGGCCTTACCCCTATCTTAAGGTGAGGCTTGAAAAAGCAGTTTAGCATCAGGGCACATTGATGCTTCCAACAGGATCAGGTTTCTATTAAGGAAGAACATACAATACAATGGATGAGAAGGAGGCAACGATCCATTTCTAGTCATTTAGCATTCCTGGCAATATGTCTTAAATAGTAATGCTTACCTCAGTAATAATTACTAATACTTGTATTGTATGTTAAGTTGTCGAAACCAACCCCTCCAGAGATCATACCTTTTGGGTCCTCTGTGACTTAAGGGAACACAGACACTATTTATATGGAAGAATATTAGAAAATCTTTATTTGCCACATGGCACCCAGCAATGACCCATCTGCAACAGATGCAGAGGGAGAATATGTTGAGCATTGTACCTACTTCTTCAGCTGCCTTCCAGGAGGTTCCCCTGCAATGTCTCTGGAGTGAAAGAGACAGAACGTGACGTTCTGGTGCTTTCTGGGCAGGGGCCCTGTCCAATCTCTTGCTCTTCCAGTTGGTCTTACTTCCTCTCTAGTAGATTCAGTAGTGTGTTTTTAAGGTGAGTTGCTTAATTTATTAGATATCAATTGAGATGCCTCCTAACAGGGAATGCAGGAGGCCACTTATGAGATTCTAGACTTTGGGCAACAACAACAATGATAAAAGATACTCATTGTGCAGTAATCTATTTTTGAAATCTTTCTGCTTTAGAGAGATAATGGCAGATGGTTGGTGGGGGGCAAGGTAGGGAAGAGACAAGACAATTTTCTAATGCCAATGGAAGGAAAATACTCAGCCGATAGCAGGTTAGCTGGCACTCAGTCAACGTTAATTTCCTCCTGCGTCCATCGGGTTCTGAGACGAGAACATTTAGAACTGCCAGGGAGAATCACATAAAGGCATTTGATCTGAACTCAGACCATCATCCAGAAATAATGAGAGAAACTAAGGCAAGAGTGCTGAGACCCTTATCATATCAAGGATTAGAAAAGATCTTTTGGGGGGACTAACCATTTAGGATTTGTGGGCTCGGCCTTATCTAGAAGCTATTTCTGTCAGGAAAATGCAGCTTCCTTCTCTCCCACCACCCACTTCTTGCCCTGCCTTGCCTCCATCGGCTGTTGTTTACAGAGGACAGGAAGTGGGACTGATACACCCTTTGAATCACGTCTGTCATCTGTTCCTGAGATTGTGGTTCCAGTGTGTGGAGATAACATTCTTCCATGAGGTCTCCTTGTCCTTGTCTTCTGCTGATGCTGTCTTAGGGCAGCCACCAGGATGCAAAGCTCGGGAGCAGGGCCGTTGTTTAAGGAGTGCATACGGGACCTAAATTTTGTTTCTCCTCTGGGGCATGTGTTGACTATTAGGGGCGGAGTCTAAAGATTGCTCTCAGTAGATGCACCATCACACTGGAGAGAACCGAAAAGATCCACCTAATTTATTTGTTTAGTGTCGATTATTCTATATTTCAGTGAAAGCAATAACTATTTGTTACGTACCACATTTAACATAGATGATTAATATGCCGCTCGTAACACTTCAGCGCATGCCCAGCTCTGGAGAAACTCTCAGCTCTCCAGCATAAACTCTGAAACCTTTTGTGATCTGATCTCTGGTCATCAACCGTTTCAGACTCACACTATATCACCCTGGAATATGTACGTTTTAATCTAACCATGTCGAGCAAATAGTAATAAAAGCTGACATTTGGGGACCAGCATCTATACAAATTTATATTAACTCCATTTAGTGCAAAGCGGGCAATTTCTGGAAATGGAATTGCCGATTAAATTAAGACCTGTAGGGTATACTTCCTATACGTATTTGATTACATCGTTCATTGGCTATTGCTGATCCTTTTTTTTTTTTTTTTTTCCGAATTCCCTGAGACCATCATGTGTCTTTAATTACAGTTCCTATCAGTTTCCCTTAATTCAGTTTCTGGTTGATCCATCCCCGGCTGTGGGATGTCCTTCATCCTCTCCCAGGTCTGCACTCAGCCTAGCTGCCAGCTCTCCTGCATCCCCTGGGCTGCAGCCGTTCCCTGCTGCCACACTTGGATTTCAGCCTATAGATGGACGCCTTTCCTTTGGCACCCTCAGGGAGATCCAGCACTGTTACCTACCCAATCCTGATCAGTGGTTACAGATCAACACTGGTTGCCAGAATACAGAATAGATGGCAGAAAAGAAATGAACAACAGAGCAAACTGCACACCTTGATGAATCCCTCCCGTGCAGCTGTTCTAGAGCTCTCCCTGACAGAGAGCATGCGTATGTAGAGTGTATTGTAATGACATTCTGTGTGATGCACTGCAGTCCTTTCTACATATATGCAACACAGTTCAACAAAACAATGTGAAAGTCAACTTTATAACAAAGCAGCATTTTAAAGAGGATACAACTGTACACTAATTTCCTCATTTAGTTCTCACCAAAATCCTATACCTTAAATAAAAACTGTTGTTATTGTAAGTGCAGAAACTGAGGCATCATATAGCTTGAGTGGTTTGTTTTAGGAAGTATAGGTCAGAACACCTCAACCACTATGCCAGGGCTAGCAAACCAACAGCTCTTAGCTTGAAATCAGCCAGGCATGTATTTTGGGGGGTGGATGGGAGACGAGAGCACAGTAAATTCTGCCATTATAATGTTACAGCATTTGAATTTGCTAGTGATTCCATGTACACACTCCCCAGCACAAACGTGGATTTCCTTTGGACAAAGAAGGTAGGGGAGCCCTCGGTCCTGCCTTGTGTCAATCACTGGAGCTGTGGAGGGGTCGTCCCCTTGAGTGGAGCACGGCCTCCCCAGTTCGCCCCAGTCTGCACGGCTCTGTCTCGTCTCCTGCAGGACCCAGCCCACGCTGCTCATTCACATCAGCTGCCTGGCTCCTGTGGCTGTTTGAGGTTAGGAGCCCTGAACAACGCACCTCCTCTCTGTGGTTCCTCTGAAGCACTACACTTTGCCATTTCCCTCACTTTCACTCAACCAACACAACGCCCCTCCTTTCCTGCCTGGCCGTCCCTCCCTTTTCCCGACACTTTCCACTCCTGCTAACTCGGATTCTGCAGCAACTCTGGGCCAACCCCTCTCTTGGTCCTTTCTGCAGTGTGCTATCATTGCCCTTTAAATGCATCGTTTACACAAGCCCACTGAGAGCTGGGAGTAAGGCTTTCTCCTTGAATCTCCACGCTGAGTCTGAGTGGTGGAGGAATAACTGAGTGGATGAATGGATGGGTGAGTGTATGATTTGTTGACTTGAACTCAGGTGGAAACCACTTTCTACTCCCCTTCCCAGAGTATGGGAAATGAATATTAAAAGCCATCTGTCATGACCTGCCCTTGACTTTGGACCAGACCATAGCATGTGCTTGAACTGCTTATTGGTCTGCTCAGCAATTGCTTCTAAACCAAAAATATCCAGGAGGAAAGGTATGATGCCTTTTTTTCTTTGCAAATGAACTTAGAGCAGTAAATAATATTGAGCCCCCGACAAAACTGGATGGTTATTTAGCTTTTAAGAATTAAAAAGAGCAAGTTTCTAGGATATTAATCATCAGGTACAGTTGAATGCTGAATTTAGCATTGAACTTCTAGGAGTGAAAAAATTCTAATCTTCTTAAGAGAAACATTTATTAAACATGACAGTATCCTAGCCAATAAGTTAAAAATGCCTCTTCATCTGGTCACTTTACTGAAATATTTTAGTTGACTTTTGTTTTAACTAGGCATTCTGCCATCTGCAAATAATGACACTTTATATATACTTTCCCAACAGTTAGACTTCTTCCTTTGTAACTTAATGCAGTTGCACAATTCCCTAGCCTAACATGAATTATGAAGTTAAATGCCGGCCTAGTTCTGGTCCTTTCTAAAAACTTGTCAGAGTAATACATTCATGGGGTTAAAAACAGGAAATGGAAAGCTCTTAAGAAACAGCTGTTCCTTGTGCCTCTTCCCTGGTTTCTCTCCCTGGTGGTAATCATTTTAAACTATTTTTTTGCGATCTACGTTAATTAACTTTATATTCCTCAGTGCTATGCTTTTACCTCTTTACGTAGTAATTTTAGATATTACCTACTTGACTCCTTGTTATGGAGGAGGATGATTCGACTCCCTTATACCTGCTCTACCTTACCCCTCATCCTCACTGTCGGTATGGTATGCACTATTATTTAAAAATAAGATCGATGTCCTCCGTATCCAGCCTTTGCTACCCTTGCCTGCAATAATCCTCTATCTCCACCCTCTCCACCCCACCTTCCAGTCTCAGCACAGCTCCATCCAAACGCAGGAACCATCTAGTCACTTCTCTGCTCCCCACTTTGCAATGAATGGGTCCTCATCCTACTCAGAGTAAACGCCCAGGTCCCCACAGTACTGTAAGGCCTGCGTGACCTGGCTCTCATCACCTTCTGATCCAGTCTCTCGCTCCTCTCCCCCTTATCCACATCTTTCCAGGAACTTTGGTTTTCTTGCTATTTGCCCAACACTCAGATACAGTGTTCCCTCAGGGCCCCTCTACAGGGGCCGTTTCATCAGAACGTAATTCTCTTCTCCCCAGTGTCCGTAAGGTCGATGTTCTGCCCCTCCTCTCAACCTGCTCCTCCTGCCTCTCCGCAGCAGTTTAAGGTCCCCTCATTCTGTGAAACCTTTTCATTTCTTTTCAAAAGCTCTGGTCACCTCCTGTCGTACTGAAATTATTTTCTTGCTGTGTCTCGGTTTATTGTCTGTATGCCTGCTCCTGCTAGGCTAGAAGCTCTAGGGCCTCCCAGGGGCCTTCCGCCTGTGCACTAGCCTTTGGCGCACCTAGGAGAGTGCCTAGTGCAGAGCGGCTGCTCCAAATGTTGGGAAGTGGGTGACTCACCGTGATGATTTGATGTGACATACTGCGGGGCCAAGCGTAGTATCCTGGCGAGGTCATGTCCATTCTTGTGTCGTTTTATTTTTTTTCAAGAGTTTATAACCGCCCTTTCCTTCTCTTATCCCATCTGTTGTCCATATGTCCTTCATCTCAAATGTTCTATAATACCAGGGTTTTAAGGAGAATGATGATGTTTCTCTACAGGTTTGATTTTGGCTTTTAATAAAACATTTTTTCATCATTTTAAGAGATCATTCTTATACTGTTTTATTTTATTTTTTTAAACAATTTTATTTATTTATTTTTAGACAGATGGGAAGGGAGAGAGGAAGGGAGGGAGAGAAACATCAATGTGTGGTTGCCTCTCATGCACCCCCTACTGTGGACCTGGCCCACAACCCAGGCATGTGTCCTGACCGGGGATGGAACTGGGTACCCTTTGGTTCGCAGGCCCAGGCTCTACCCACTGAGGTTCCAGCCAGGGCTCTTATAGTATTTTAAACACAGCTTTATTTGGATATAACTCACAGATCACACAATCTGTCTCTTCAAAGTGTACAATTTGATGAGGTTACAGGGCAGATTGTGCCCCTCCCCCCAACCTCATTTGTTGAAGTCCCAACTCCCAGTCCCTCTGAATGTAACTATATTTGGAGTAGGGCCGTTAAAGAGGTGATTAGGTAAAAAACAAAACCATTAGTGTGGGACCCTAATCCCATATGACCGGTGTCCTTATAAGAGGAGGAAGAGACACCAGAGGGGTGTGTGCACAGAAGGAGGGCCAGAGGAGGACAAGGCAGCAGGAGGGCCGCCATCGCCATCGAAGGCCAAGGACAGAGGCTTCAGAGGAACCTCACCCTGCTGGCACCTTGACTGTGGACTTCTAGCCTCCAGACGGTGAGATAATGAGTTTCTGAGTCATCCGGTCTGCGGTCTCTTGTATGGCAGCCCTACCAACCTAATAGTAACCTACTTTTTGTCTCTATGGAAGTGCTACTCTGGACATTTCATATACATTTTATGTAATAATTTATTACTTCATTCAATTTGATTTTTATTGAAAATTTCATGCTTATAAGGAGAAAACTCACCATAGGGGTTTGTGTGTATGTAAATCGTAATTACCATTAAAATTAAGAGCGCATTTCCTTTTCTAGTAGTTTAGGTTGTTTCAGCCCCTTTTCTGAGGAATGCCAGAGGCAGTTAGGCTTCTGTTTGCTATTTGAAAATTTGAAGACGTTTTGATCTAAACAAGTCTATCCAATTTTGTTTGAGTGGTGTGTGAACAATTTTTTAACATATTTAGTTACTGGATATTTACATTTCTTCTTCCCTATTGTGACTACGTTGATATTTAACATTTTTGGGGTGAAAATGTGAAAACGTATGGACAGTACAGGCCTTGCAGCTCTGAATTTGAATTTCAGCTGCAGCTCTTCGTAGCTGGGCGACCTTGGACTTTAGCTTCGTTTCTCTAAGCTTCAATTCCTATCTGTATAAGGGGGACGGATATTTAGATCACAGGGTTATCACACAGACATAAAACACTCAGGACTCCAACTAGGCGCATGGTCAGTGCCCAGTAAGCGACAATCTCCTTGCTTTTAGAAAAAGACTTTATTTCACATGGAATTTAAAATAATTAGTATTTAACTAGGCAAAGTGTTTCCTGATACATGCTTTTCTTATTATCTTGGATGCTCTGTTTCCTGCCTCATTATAATTTTATCAGCTTTTTTAATTAACTTGCTGTATGTTGGCCATTTTTTGGTTCTTTTCAACAAATATTTTTGGTTAGTTAATCGCTTTTTATTTTCTTTATTATTTAACTAATTAGTTGTTTATTTTGTCACATTTACTGTTTCTTCTTCTCCTGTGGGCTTTTTTGTTTTGTTTTGTTTTTCTCATTGCCTTGTCTTATATAATAAGGTGAGACCTTAGTTAATTTCTTTTACTTTTAAAAAAAGAATAAAGCAAGTAAAGCCATGCACTTTTCTCTAAACACTGTTTCGATCACTTCCCATAGATTTTGATCCACAATTACTAGGCTCCTTATATTCTGCTACTGGAGCTCTGAGCACGGGACTAGAACCAGGCTTTCAGGGATGGACTAGAAGCAACGAGATGAGGAAAAGAAGCCATTGCAACCGCGAGCCGCGAGGCTATAGGTAACTGTGTAGACTGAGAATACGAATGGGTGTCAGATGTCTGGGGTCTAGCAATACACTCAGCCAATGCCAGTTGTGTGCCTATTAGGCGCTGAGCACTGTCCGCCTCATAGCAGTTTTCCACCCGTGTCTCCTGAATGCCCGTGACAGTGTTGTGATGTTTGTTTCATTTCCTTTCTTCTGCAACCGAAGACATTGGAGTCATCAAATGACTTGCCCAAGAGCATGGAGCCAGTGCAATCCATTTCTCAGGAGTCCCAGTTGGGTGTTCTCTCCGCTGTGACACCATGTTACCTTTTTATGAATAAGTTTATTTGGAGGCCAAGACTTATCCTCCAGACTGTCAGTGGTGAGCTTTGTTATCTTCTACTTAATACTTTAATGGTTTGTGCTAACTCGGCAGCGTTACTTAAGATCAATTACCTCATGAAAGCATGGGTGCCAACAAGAGCAGTTTTCGCACACAGGAGGAGGCTTCTGTGTGAAAGATCTGGCAGATCTATTTCAGAAGACTCCATAAGACCAAGCTAAGTAAGAACAAGGTATAGAAAATTCATTGTAGCTACAGTTAATTAAATAACTACAGTGTACCAAGAAGCATCTTGCTTATAAAAATATTATGCGCATCACTTTAAATTAATTCTTAATTCACAAGAGGTGGGCTTATTATTTTTATTCTCTTATTTTATAAATGAGCACATTGCCACTCTGAAGTGTTAAGTAACTCATCCCAAGTTGCACAACCAGAAAGTGGCACAGCTGGCAATTAAATGCAGGTCATCTGACTTCAAAACCCCAAATCTTATCTTTTTCACTTAATTGCCTCTCCCTGAAGCCATAAAAAGGCAGAATATTAATCAGTATAAAAGAAAATATTAAGAATGTGCTGCTTCAAGAGGTGGCAGATCATTTGTTCTTGGAAGAATCCAAGCAGAAACCTGTGATTCTATGTTCACAAACACGAGGGAGTCATGACCTGCAGGCTATAGGTACTGACCCTGAAGGAGAGCAAAATAACTTGCTGGAAATGTAGAAGTGTGTGGAAGAAACATCAGAATGTCTTGTGAGATAATGAGATTCCTATCAGTGAGTCAGATCGAGTGAGTAGCATATTTTTTGCAGTGGAGGCTAAATTTGGATGAACAATTGAACTCAATGGCCTTTTAATTTTTCCAGTGACCTTTCAAAGATTTTTGCAGACCAAATGTCTAAATTATTCATTTTTATTTTGCCAGAAGGAGAAGTTTAAACAGCAGTTCTCCGTTTTTCGAGTGTGTGGCTCACATTCAAACACTTGAACTATAGAGCTCCCTTCATGGAATAAAGAGATTCAAAAGGCTCTAAACAAGTCGTCAATAATTACAAGGCAAGTAGTGGCCCCATGTCTCAGAGATTCAACAGAAGCATCCCTAGCAGCGTACTGCGTGACTTCGCCACCCATCAGCATACAGATCTCCTTCGGGAAGTCACTCGAACTACTCTCTCCATCCCCTCCTATATACACACACATCCATATGCCAGTAAGCATGTACCTTTTTCTTAGATGCCAGCTGGATATAAATATTCAAACATGTTCTACCAACTCTTTACTATTTTAATAAACCATTGAACTCAGTGTTAAAGCTGACACTCGGCCATATCAGTGCAACTGCAGGGGCATGCCAGTGATGAGCCCACAGGACCACTGTTACAAGCTGAGCACTGTAGAAATGGTTGTATTCTGACTACCAGTGCTGTCTGGGGTGCAAGCTGGTGGCTGAACTAAGAAGCCCTTTATCTTCACTGTCCATGAATGAAAGTTTCCAGTAAATCTCGAAAGTATCTAAATTCAGAGGAAATACCTGCTCCTAATTTATCCTCAGCTGAAATGACTTCTGTCTGGTCTTCAGATTATTTGGGGACTTCTGGCTATGTCTCAGTGGCCACTCTTGCTCAGGGTGAACAAACTCCATGAGTCCCAGTTTCCAAGTGTCCTGCTCTTCCGTTGACTTACTGCTAGGCAATCTAGGCAAGTTATTAAACCTTTGTGAGCCTCAATTTTTTTACCTATAAAATGGTGACGTTAATAACATCTTCGCTGTAAGATTGTGCTACGGAGGTGAAATGAAATAAAGACAAAGAAAGATCTTTATAAACTGTAAAGTGCCATGATGGAAAGATTGTTATTTAAAAAGTGATGTTCTGGCAGGGCCTGGACCATAGCCGAAAGCAGGCTGACCCAGAAGCAGGTTTGTAGGGGAGCTGGAAGCCTGCCGGGGCATCGCTAAGGAAACCAGCAGAGACACATACGTCACTGAGCCCCGTCCTTATCTGCCCACTGCAGAGCACCTACCGGGATCACAAACTGTGCAAGGGACCAACCATGGATAATTCAGGAAAAACCACGTCTGATTCCATGTAAGGAGGGAGAGAAAGTGGGAGCAGTCTCCAAAGAAGGAAAATGTTTCTCTTGGTTACAAAGAAGAAAGCGCTTCCTGAACGTTTCTAATCGACATGTGGAAGGCCATCTGGAAGGTACAGGGAGAAAGCTGGCTCTTAGGTTTCCTTTCAGAAGGGGAAGCCTTTGTCCCTGGCATCGCTGGGATATTTGTAAGGAGATGAAGTTCAGCAGCATAAGACCTAGGAGTCCCTCTGGGCTCAGCTGATGGGTTTCATTGTCAGCTTCTTTGTTGACTATAACAAATTCGGGTAAAAATCAGTCTTGTGACCCTGGGAACGAAAACTGTGGACAGTCCCTGTGTGTCCCTTTATATCTCTGCAACATCTCTCCTATAATCTCCCTCTGTGCCATTAACACTTTCCCAACTGCAGTCTTGATTCCCATGTTGGATTATTTTTCTTGCTCTCTTTATACCTGAGTACTTAGTAGATGTCCAAATACAGCTTTTCTGGATGAAACTCCTTCCTGCCCATGCTCACCCTCAGCAGCGCTCTCCCCTGCACCGGAACACCATACCACCATCGGGCCACTCCAGCTGCAAACCCCAAGGTTATTGTGATCCTGTCATCCTCTCACCCTCCTACCTAGAATAATGTCCAAAAATCCTGCTGATTTTATCATCCTAGATCTGCCCGACCCATTTCATTCTACTGCGACTCTCCTGCCTTGGGCCTTCATCACATCTTGCCAGGACCGTGGATTGGGGCATCTAGCTTTCAATCACTTCAATACCTTTTCCTGAAGCTGCTAAAGCCACTTTCCAGGAAGTAGGCCATGTGTGCCATTGCCTTACTGGAAAGTGTCTGATGACTCCCTGTTACCTACAGAAGTGCACCCTCTTCTCCATGGCATTTCAGTGAGTGCCTTTTAGGGGCAATACTGGGCCTGTATGACCAAACAAATAACTGAGTGTCAAGTGGGGCTTAAGGCAGTGTGGTTTAGAGCTAAGCTCTTGACATGATCAAGATTCCTCCACGGACAAAAATCGTCATAGGGAATACAGGGAAGATTGGATATGTAATCAAAATTGTTTTTAAATAGTGTTTTCTGAAAATCCCATTGGCCATTAGCAGCTGTTTAGGTTCCTGAGTGACTTTTGGCTTGGGTAACTGGCACTAGCTGAGATGCCACGTGATAAATGAGAGATGTGTTGAATAAACAGACTAGAAAGTCTTTTCCATTACAGGTTTGTAAGCATGGAAATTGGGCATGGGGTCACCATTATTGAGGATAAGTAGGTGGAGCTTGTTGAAGACAGCCATGTATGGCCTGTTTTTAGCACTAGGTCACACTCTAAATTATATATGTTTTATTTAGATGCTTGTATATTCTTGTTTTAATCACTATCTGTTACTTATGGCTTCAAAATAGATTTAGAAGACAAAGTATCTGGTCTTTTTAGAAATAGAAATCTTAGCTAAAGTCCCTATTTCTCACCACTCTTCTACTTAGGGAGTGGCTTAGAAATCAGACCATAGGGTCTTTTGGTAGGTAGACAATTCAGAGAGCCACACGGAGAAAAGAAATTGAGGACACCATAATGAATCTCAGTGAAGTCTAATTAAAAGCAGACATAAGACATGCTCACATATGTTTAAAATATTCAAATGAATACACATGAAATAGTAAACAGTGGCTACTTCTGCAACTGAGAGGGACAATTTGGTTTTGTACTTTATAACTTCTACATATGGAGTTTATTTAACCATGAGCCTGTACTACTTCTACTAAAAAATAATTAGACATGTTTATATGTGTTGCCATGGATCCAGAATATATTGATAATGGAAAAAAGCAAGTGGTAAATGTTGTATAATGCACAATTCAATTTTTTGAAAAAAAAAATATATATGTGTGTGTATATATGTATGTATATACTATATACACACACACACACACACACATATATATACACACACACACACACACACACACATATATATATATATATATATATATATATATATATATATATATACATCCAAGAAATATCAAATTGTTCTCTTTAAATAAAATGAAATCTGATTCTGAGTGCCAGTCTTGACAGGAAGTCAGGAAATTCAATCCTTGTGATTTTGGGGAAGTTTTCCTCTCTTCCTAGAGTCACATCCTCTGGTCCCAGTCTTCCATGGTGACCACTGGCAACCTATTTTTGTCCACATTCACGTGTGTCCTTGATTGTATAGTAAGGTATTTTTCATGGTAAGCTTGTGGGGGGAAACTTTGCTGAGACTAGACTTTCCCCCTGAGGTCCTTGTCCCTCCTTAGGGACAGCTCTAGGACTCAGGGCCCGGGATCCTACTACCTGTGGAACCCAGAGAATTTCCTATCTTGTTGTAAGGACTGTCCTTCTTCAGAGCCTCCCTCCCTTAGCACAAATCATCAGGCCAAGAGGCAGGACTTATTTGCAGACATTCTTTGGGCTCTAAGTCAGAGGCACGAAAGGCCTAGAATTCTTGGAATTCTGTGTGTGCACGTGTGTGTGAGAGTTTGTGCACATGCCTATGTGCATGGGCATTCGTGGAAAGTAAAAAGAGAGTGAGAATAAAACACAAATCTCTTAATCCATCATGTGCCATCTTCATTTCACAGGTAAAGGACACTCAGATTCAGAAAGAGGAAGCAATCCATCTATGGCTGCCTGGTAAGTGGCAGTGATAATTTTAAATTCAGATCTCTCATCCCCAAAGCTCATTCCAACTTCCTCAGACTTAACCACCATCACATTTTATAGTAAACATAAAGACTGGAAATTTCAGGCAAATCTTCTCAGATTTTCAGCTACTTAGCTATTTTGAAATGTATTGAGAAAATGCCAAATTGCCTGATTTTTAGTTCCTTTTCATCCTGCCACAGAACTACCCCTCAGTCCAGAGAGGTTAGAGGACCTTGACTAACATCTCCATTGAGACCAAACAAAGTACGGGTGGCATAGTTGTCTTTGCCTAAGTTGCCCAGCAAAACTACCCAAGAATCATAATCCAGACCTTCAAAAGCCAATCTTGGGCAGCCTCTACCCTCCCCCAATTAATTCATTAATTAATTAATGTATTTTTTCCCATTACCATCAGTCTCTACTTTTGTTATCATGATTACTGTGCATGCCATTCTAAGTGAGATCAAATTAAAAGCTACATTATATAACTTACTGGTGTATTTTTTAGGTGCTAAGCACTTTTTCAAGGGTTTTTAAAAACAGCTATACTCAAACAGTCCAGAAGAAAATTTCAAACATTGTGGGCAGTGCTTACCATTCATCAACCGAGATCAGACACCCTACGAAAACTGTGTTGTGTGTCACTGGGCTGCTGCCCGATCGGAACTGAATGAAACCTGGAAGCCTGTGCCTGCTGGTTCCTGAACTTGGCTCCATGTCAGAGTCCACTGTGGATTCAGAGAAGTGCTGGCTTTGGCGCTGCCTGACCTGGCTTGGATCCCAGCTTGGTCTCTCCCCGGCTGGGTGACCACATGAAGGATGCTTAAGTGCTTTGAGCCTCAGTTTCCTTATCTGTAAAATGGTGACCATTTTACTTTTAACTTCGTGAAGTTGTTGGGAAAAATACACAGATTACTTTGTGGGCCATGGTTATCATCATGGCCTGATACCTGATAAATGCTCAGAAATGTCGACTGGATTCTTCTTCCTGTTCAGCCTGGCTCGTTCGACGGGGTAAACCCCTTTCACATACCCACCTCATCAGTCTTCAGCAGCTCAATAAAAAAGCCAGAATCTCATCAGACCACAAAACAGGTTATTTCATGACAGCAGAATTTCAGGAATAAATTGGAATTGATCTACTCTTAGAAATGAAAAGCATTTGATCCAGAAGGCTATTATATTTAAATCAAACAGCTCTTGTAAAAGCAGCAGGAGAGACTGCTGAAGGCAGAGCAAGTTGCTCTCTCCTTTCGAGGGTAATCACCCCTTCTGGTGGGAAACTAGTCACCGCCAGTCCCACTCTCTATTCATTCGTCTTTGTGAAGTAAGAGGCTGCAAAACCGAAGCCCAAGAACCAGAGCAGAGAGTTGGTTAGTTGCCTCTTCTTCCTTTCTGTTTGCTAGAAGCCTCCTCCTCAGAGTGTCAGAGCAAGAAGGATGGACAGGCAGCTGGTGAGCAAGAAAGACTGTGGCTGGCACCGGATACCCAGAGAGCCATTCCCTGCCAGCATGTGGGGAAACCTGGGAACTGACGTCAAATGTCTTGCAATCCTAGGAGGGATCAGTTTCCAAGAAAACAGGTTATGATGAGCAAGAAAGCAGTGCTCTGGTCAAATCTGCATTCAGATTGAAGAATGAGTCATGCTGGGTTTTGTGGGAAAGGTGACAACTGTGAGCAGGCGTTCATCTCGCCCAAGTTTTCCTGCAGCGAGAGAGAGCCAGATCTGCGTATAACATTCATTTCTTTCCTAGTCTTCGGGGGCTACCAAGAGTGATTTTGACTTCCCGGTTTGTTCTTCCTCCTTAGAAGAGCTGTACTTCTGAAGAGAAGCAAGATAAAATCACAAATGCTGTTCAAATGTCTTTTGTAATTGCCCTTTCTAGTTTTACTCTAAGTTTTTAGGTTGTGTAATAGAAGTGAAATTGTGGGCTGAAGCCATTACAGAAGAATTGGTAGGGGGAGCCTTGGGTAGGCGCAGAAAGGGTCCTGTGTCCTCCTATGCAGTTAAGTTAGACACCCACGGGGAACAGTACTGTCAGATAGTCTACAAACTGAGAAAGGAAGGTCATTGACAAGAATGGGCTTTAGGAAACCTATATCTTAGGGTTCTCAGCCTCTTGTTCTGATTACTGATTGCCTACAACCTAACTTTCCAGTCCCCTTGCAAACTAGGGGCACAAAACCCCACCAACCATTTAACTATGCTCATGGATTCTGGGAGTCAGGAAGTCAGAAGAGCCTTGTTTCAGCTTCACAGTGTCTGCGACTTCAGCAGGGAACTCCAGCAGGCTTGAAGTGACTCGGCACTGGGGGCTGGAGTCATCCCAAGGCTCGCTCCCTCATGGGTCTGGAGGTTAACGCCCACTGTCCACTGGGGCCTCTGTGGGGGTGGGCACATTTCACATGGTCTTTCCTGCTGCCTCAGAGGACTGGGCAGAAGCTGCAAACTTTTGAAGACCTAGTCTAGGAATTCACTTCTCATCTCAGACCGGCCTAGACTCAAAGGCAGGAAACATAGACCCCCATGTCTCCTTGGAGGAGTATCAACTTCACATTGAAATTGGAGCATGTGGGATGGGATATGGGCTATAGCCATCTCTGGAACATACAATGACCTGTACCTTTTGATACCAACCATCAATTTCCAGAGCTTAAAATCCTTCCACGATTTCTAGTGGCAGATTTGATAGTTTGGTACCCTCAGATGGTGCGACATGGCCTGACTCCAGCCCCTCTCTGGCCTCACCTCCTACACGGTCTCATTCGCTTCTTGAGCATCAGCCACACCAGCCGCCTTTCTGTTCTCCAACATGGTAACCTCTCTCTCACCTGGGAGCCCTCGAGCACCCTGTTTCCTCTGCCTGAAGTATCCTTCCCCTGTTTATAACGGTTCTCCCAAATGGAAGGATCAAAGCAGGATTACTTTCTGTTCGAAACTCTTTGGCCCTATTTCTGCAAGCTGTCCAACTTGCATAGTGAAAATGAGCAACCAAACGTGCATGCTTTTGGTTGCTCACGCCCTTCACCCGGAGCCACGGCCTCTGACCTCAGGGAAGGGAGAATGTTAGCGCTCCAAATAACGCAAGCTCCTTCCTGGGTCTGTGCAGCAGGATGACAGAATGAGGACCACGGGTCCCCCCAGCCGTGGTGTCAACAGAGGCAAGCTGTCTCATGGGAGATGACAAGTCCCACGGGGTGGGGAGGAGAGGGTTGTTTGTTTTTCATTTGTTTTCTCAGATGGGCCTCTGCAACTGGAACCCACCCCTGGAAGTAAGCACCTCATTCTAGTGAGACGAAGTGGCTTTTGACATGGAAGTAAAGCCTTCAACTGAAGCCCCAGCCATCTCTTAGGGACACCTGGGGCCAGACAGCAGGCCCCTTTTACACACATGGAAGGCACTTTTCCAGAAACCAATATAATGCCACTACTTTAAACATTCAAATCCTTTTCTCAAGCAGCAATGTCAACACTGACAGTACCATCCTCCCGAAGGAAACCCTTTCTTATAATCCAGAAGATCAGCGATGGCAAATGTTTTCTGTAAAAGGCCAGAGAGCAAATGTTCTGGGCTTTGCAGCCCATGTCATCTCTGTCACAGCTACTCAGTTCGCGGCTGTCGCAGGCAAGGAGCCAGCGACTGTATGTAGTGGGTGGGACCCCGTGGCAATGACATTTTACTTATAAACACTGAAACATACATTTCATATTATTTCCCCACGTCACAAACTCATCTTCAGTGAAAACCAATCTAATGCCACAAGCTATACAAAAGCGGGCAGCAGGGCCGGGTTTGGCTGGCTGGCTTCAGCGATGTAACGCATTTGCCTGGGATACACAATTCCCTCCAATCTGCAGTTTCATTCACCACGTCAAACGATCCGCCAGGGACACCCTGCCCCGCTGGCAGTGCTTTCCCGTGTCTATCCTAGGACATCGCTCGTCTCTGCTTTCGCCATTACACACCTTTAAATCTCAGTAGAGTCGTTCTATTTTTAATTTTTAAAGGAACCTCCATACTGCTTTCCATAATGTCTGTACCAATTTACATTCCCACCAAGAGTCGGAAGTTTCCCTTTCCTCTGCAGCCTGACCCTGTCTCTCTGATAACAGCCGCCCTCACAGCTGAGAGGTGATAGCTCACCGTGGTTCTGATCTGCGTTTCCGCGATGTTGAGTGATGCTGAGCACCTTTTCACGTACCTGTTGGCCATCTGTGTGTCTTCTTTGGAGACATGTTTATTCAGGTCCTCTGTCCATTTTTAAATCACATGATTTGTTTTTTGGCTATTGAGTTGTTTATGTTATTTATATATTTTAGACATTAATTAATGCCTTATCAGATACATGGTTTGCAAATATTTTCTCATGTTCTGTAGGTTGTCTTTTCATTTCGTTGGTGGTTTCCTGTGCTGTGCAGAAGCTTTTCCGTTATATGCACTCCCACTCTTGTTGCTATTGCTGTGTCTTGGTGTCCGATTCAAAAATCCCTGCCAAGACTGATGTCAAGTAGCTGACTGTCTATGTTTTCTTCTAGGAGTTTTATGGTGATAGGTCTTATGTTCAAGCCTTCAATCTATTTTAAGTTGAGTTTTATGTCTGTTGTGAACTAGTGGTCCAGTTTTATTCTTTTGTATGTGACTATTTTTCAGTCTTAAAAAAGAGGGAAGCCCTGCCATTTGCAACAACATGGGCAGACCTGAAGGACATTGTGCTCAGTGAAGTAAGGCAAACACACAGACAGATATGTAGAGTATCACATGTGCGATCTAAAATAATCAGGGGCTAGGGGAGGAAGAAGTGAGGAGGTGATGGTCAAAGTTTCAGTTATGCGGGATAAATAAGTTCTGGAGGTCCACTCTATCCCACAGTGCCTGTCGCTAACAAGGTTGTACTGTATATTTCAAATCTGCTAAGAGGGTAGATACTATGTTAGGTGTTCCTGCAGGGGCAGGTGAAGCTTTGGGAGGTAACAGAATTGTCTGTGGTTTTGATAGTGGTGATGGTCTCATGAGTATAACTTGTCACCAAGCTCATATGTATTAAATATGCACAGCTTTTTATCTGCCCACCATACTTTAATAAAGTGGTTTTGGAAAAAAAAATCTCTGAATTTCAATTCTTAAAAAAAGCCTTTCAAGGACCTTAACTGGAATTAACTTATGTTCTCTCATAGGTTCCTGTACTTCTTGGCACTTATAATTTGTACTCATATCTTTATTTGTACAATCATGTGATTGCCATCTGCCTCTCCTACAAGACTGAAGTGTGAGCAGAACAGAAACCAGGCCCATATTACCATCCCTTGTAGCCTAAGGTGTAACGCCTAACACACAGCTGGGACCCCACGGCTATGTGTTGATTAAATGAAATCTAGTTTCTTATCTGGCCTCTCAAGGAAAGTGTTTGAAAAGTCAGACTAACTGTGGAGGCAAGAGGAAAATTTCTTACTTGAGTCTTAAAACGGAGGCAGCTAGAACTGAGCTCAGAACTCAAACATAGAGAATAGAAGTTGCAACAGACCATCAAGAGCTTCTACACTCTGCAAGCTTGGCCTCTGTTAATTAGGTTTTTGTTGCTCATAGTTCTCCCTATTTCATGCTACTTACTGCAGTTGTAATGATACATTTATTTGTGTGATCGTTTGATTATTGTCTGTCTTCCCTCCTGACTTGGAGAGACTATGTACATTTTGTCTTCAAATTGTCAAAATAAGAAGACTTTTAAGACAAACACAGAACTAGAAAATTACATAAAATGAGATAAATGAACTGGAAAATGAGTCCATTAGGCACATTTATTTGGAACACAGTTTGGGTCAATTTTATTTTTCAGCTCTTAATTTTGTCTAGTTCTTGCACTGTAAAGTTAATGTAACTGTCTGATGCTCTGACAGGGGTTTAGAATATGTTTCATTTGTTGTTTAAAGATAATTCCAGACAAAGGTTGAGAATGTATTTATTTATTTATTCATTCATTCATTCACTCAACCAACACTGAGAAATGCAAAATTATGAAATTATGGCCCTTGCCTTGAAGAAACACTATGTGGAATATGCGTAGCACTTCCCCTACCCATCCCTACCCTGCTTTTGGCTTGCTCTTGATTCTGCATTCAGTTTAGGTGCCTGTGACCTTGGATTTGTGGCCAAATCCAAGAGCCTGTGACCAACCAGGAAATTTACACTGGTTTCTGGCCCTCTGTCTGTGCCGGAAATATTTCCATTAGTGAGGGGTATAGTGAGTGTCGTGATCTCTCTCCAGCCTGAGGATCCCCCCTTCTCTGTCTCTGGGTGGAATGAGACCTCAGCAGTGAGGTCTGGCTTCAGCTCCATATGAGGAATCTGCCAGTGAAGGAAGGAGGTCAGAAGGGCACTGGACTGAGAGTTAGAAACCTTGGTTCATCTCGGCTCAGCCACAAACTCACTACATAGCCTTAGGCAGATTACTTCTCTCCTCCTGGATCTTAATTTCCTATAAGAAAATGAAAAAATTGGATAAATATTGGATAAGGTCTTTTTTTCAGGACTCACTTCCAAACTTTCTACCTGTCACTGTATGGCTATCATTGAGAACCCCCCCCTCCCTCACACACACACAGATTCATGGTTTTTAGTTTAATAAACATCTTGTTTTATTAAACTTAATTTTCCAACATTTCCAGAATAGCAATTTCAACCCTTTATTAGATCTCTGGCTGAAAACAGATGAAGATTAATAAGCTCTAAGGTATGCAGTGGCAATGAACTTCTTTCAGCAAAGGGAAGATTTCACACTGAGTTTGAGATCCTTTGCTGGTGGGGTTGGGGGCGGGAGGCAGGGTGTCTTCTCTTGGGATGAACCCTGATCAAGTACCAGGCAGAGGGAGAGAGGGAGAGGGCTTTGATCATTCCGAACAGTTAACATTTACGGAGCACCTGTAAGAGGCCAGGCATGTCCTAATTGCTCTGCCTGCATTACCCCATTTAATCCCCTCTGCAACAGTATGTCATTCAAACAGAAAATTAAAAGAGCTCTTTTCTAACAGGGCCACAAGGAGCAGGAGGCTTAGCATCAGGATGAAGGTGTTAAGGAAGCAATTAAGAATGCATTTTTATGAGTTCATGGCTCTGTAGTGAAACGCTGGTATTTATTTTATTCATCAAAGGCTTCCTGGCAGTCTTCTTGGTCCTAGGAAAAGCCCTAGCTATCCCATGTCACTGCAGCTTAAATCCCATGTTTAATTAGGTAGGACAATGGAGAGGAACGGGGTGGGCCTACTAAAGAGGGGAAGATCTGAGCAAGTAGGCGGAGAGGGTTATATGTTTGGTACAGATTTATTCACCCAGGGGATGGTTCATGCAGTTATAAGTGGATGAGTAGTTTGAAAAGATGAGTTGAAGAAAATTAGTAGGAAGGCTTTATTGTATGATAAAATCACTGTGTTTGCAGGGCACTCCGAAGCCAAATTCTGTGTGGTTGGAAGTGACAGCTAGAAGCAAATGCTGGAGGTTCTAATAGGCAACAAGGGGAAGTGATAGGACGTAGGGCTCGCCATAGAGAAAGGATGGGGAAGGCCCAGGGATGTGTGCAGGAGGGAAGCAAGTGGCAGAGGGAAAGAAGGAGAAGAGGAGAAGGAGAGGGACTGACCACCCAACTCTCTCTCTCTTTAGCTGTTCTCCTTCAGTCTTTCAGCTTCCTTAAAATAAATATTTCTTACCTTTTTGAAAAAATTAGTTCAACCCCGTGGTAGTCTAAATACTGACGTTATCATAACATAAGATCTATTTGAATTTATTTTCATTCTATCATAGAAGAAAAAAATTTCCCCTACTGTTTCCCAGCTCATTGAAACACATAACCTAATTGTTTATACCTGAAACCTGGAAATCATCTTTGAGTCCTTCCCTGACCTCCTATATTTATAAAATTACATTTGTCGAGCTTTTGCCATGTAGCACACTCTATTTCCCATTCATGGGAGCTTTTTCCCTTCTAGTGGAAGGAGTCAGACAGTCAACAAAATAAAAACGACACAACATGATAGAAGGTGGAAGGTGCCCAGAAGAAAAATAAGGCAGAAAAGTTGATAAAGGTTGCTGGGTGGGGGCATGCAAGTTTAATGTACATGGTCACAGAGGGATTTGTTGAGAAACATTTGAGCAAAGATGAAAAGAGCTGAGGGGCCGGAACATGAAGGCATCCCAGCATCCTGGGAAAAGCCTGTTTTGGCAGAGGGAGTGGAAGAGCTTGGCTTGTGTGTTCAAGGAACAGCGAAGTCAATGTGGTGGGAATGGAACCTTGAGTGGGAGGTGAGGACAGAGCGGGGAGGGAGGGGCAGATTCTACAGCAGCTTTGGCTTAAGAAGAGCACTAGCAAGAGCCATCAAAAGGTTCCGAGCAGAGAAATGACACAAGGCCTGACCTCCTACTTTCAAAACCTCCGTCAGGCACATCCACATCTTCCTGACTCTGCTGCCACCATCCTCGTCTAAACCACTACCGTCTCTTGCTGAACTTCTCAAAAATCTCCTAGCTGGCATTCACATGTTGTTACCCCTTCAAAACTGTCCTCTAGGCAGCAAGCACAGTGACTTTTGAAATGCACATTTGATGCTAACACACTCCTGCTTATAATGCTTCAGTGACTTCCCTTTGCACTTTGAGCAAAATCTAAATTCCTATTCACCACATGTAGTCAAACCTCCTTCTGTTCCACTTTGCTAGGACCACATGAGACTTCTCTCCATCCCTCAAACTCCCAACTTTCCCTGCCATGGGCTCTTTGCACCTACCTAGAACAGTCCTCCCTCCCCCCACCCCCTTCTCATAGACCAGTCCCTCCGCTTCTTCAGGTCTCTCTCATCTTCGACGCTTCTTCCTGAGCAAGGCCCATCCTCACCATCCCTCCATGTGTCTCCATCAGAGCAAGGCCCATCCTCACCATCCCTCCACGTGTCTCCATCAGAGCACCATGCAAGGGCCTGGATGTCACCCGTGCAATTTGTAAGAATGTATTTATTTGTTTACTGGCTTTTTAAATGGCTTGTTTTTCTTGCTAGACTGTGAACTCCATAAGGAAGGGACTCCTCTGGTCTCTTAGTCATGGTTGTGTCCCCAGAATCTTCCATTGTTTCGAGCACAATGTTGTTGGCACTCAGTAAAAGTGAATGATGAATAAATGACAGCAAGAGAGAAAGTTACAGACAGATTCAGACACTTGAGTGATATGTGTGTGTGTGTGTGTGTGTATGTATATATATTTCTGCCTTAGCCAGAATATTATAATATCATATACTAGGGGGCTTAAACATTTACTTCTCACAGTTCTGGCAGCTGAGAAGTTCAAGGTGCTGGGAGATTCAGTGTCTGGTGAGGGTCCTCTTCTTAGTTTCCTGATTGTCATCTTCTTATTGTACCTTCACATGAAAATCATCTCTCTTCTTGTCTCCTCTTCAAAGGGCACAAATCTCTTTCATGAGGGCTCCACCATCATCACCTAATCACATTCTGAAGGCCCTACCTTCTAATACCATCACCTTGGAGGTTAGGATTTCAACATACAAATTTTAGAGGGACATAAACATCCAGTCCATAATAATGTACATATGAATTGTAATATTAGGATAGAGGAAGTAAGCTTTGTAAGTAACAAAGATCATTTTATAAGCTGTTTTCAACATTATTTTAAAGGAAAGAAAGGGCAGCAAGTATAATACAAATATTTGAAGAAGCGACATTCTTTTACTTTGTAAAATGGTATTTTTAGTGTATTCATTTCTCCTTAATCGTTGCTGGACTTATTTTGGTTCCCATGGGAACCTAGACAAGGAGTTTTCCTACTTTCCCCACCGCTTTGGGCTTCCACAAAGAAAGTTGGACCACAAGGGAGTCTGCAAAGGCTGCTTCAAAATTCACTGTCATCAGGTGATTGAGGACAATGAACACTTACTGGGATTGCTCAGTGCCAGATGCTGTGCTTGGCATTTTGGGAAAGGAGGGACACAAGATACAGTGCTTACCAGGAAGAAGAGGTGCCCACTACACGAACAATTTCACTGCAGTGTGGTAAGTCATGTGATGGGCTTTGCACAAGGTGGTGAAAAAGAGAGATCAAGAAAACTTTGGGATAGACAAGGCTTGCTTTTTGAAAATTGTGCCTTGGCCGGTGTGGCTCAGTTGGTGGGGCATCAACCCACAGGGTGAGGGGTCGCCCCTTTGCTTCCCAGTCAGGGCACATACCTAGGTTGCGGGTTCAGTCCCAAGTCAAGGCATGGGGACAGCAGTCAACTGATGTTTCTCTTCCTCTCTTTCTCCTTCCTTTACCATCTCTCTAAAATAAATAAAAGAAAAATAAAAGAGAAGAAAATAAAATTGTCCTAGAGTTAGTCCATCAAGATGAGGGAGGGGGCCTGGCTGGTGTAGCTCAGTGGATTGAGCGTGGGCTGGGAACCAGATGATCCCGGTTCGATTCCCGGTCAGGGCACATGCCTGGGTTGCAGGCTAGATCCCCTGTGAGGGCCATGTGAGAGGCAACCATACATTGCTGTTTCTCTCCCTCTCTGTCTCCCTCCCTTCTCCTCTCTCTAAAAATATAAATAAATAAAATCTTTAAAAAAAAAAGATCAGGGAGGGAAGAGGGGGAAGAAGCCTCTTATCAAGTATTTTTTTATTTGTCAAGTATTTTAATTGTCAAGTATTTCTTTATTTTAATTCAAAAGTATTAATAGTTGGAACACACAAGGAAAAAAATGAGAGAAAAATTACGCCTCCAAAAAGTAAAAAGTGCCATCTGCTCATGACTTACGTCTGTGTGCAAAGGATGGACGTGGGTCTAGGTGAAGAAAGTTGTGAACTATGTGAGAAAAAAGTAAAGTCCTACACATTGGTCACCTTAGATTTTCCCAGATAAAAGGGGTCAAATAGCCACCTATCAGACACGTTCATTAATCTCATGTAAGAGACTACCTCAGAGTATGTGTGGGGCCGGCAGCGGTGCATCGCACTGAAAGGAAGTAAACGTGGCCATGTGGCTGTTGGAGATTCACATCCAATAGGAACGCTGGTAACGGCAGCCCACCTGGTTGGTCAGGGACTGGTGTTTCATCAAAGGACCCCTAGCTATCTATGAGGGGGGACCCACAAATGGAACTTGTTTATAAAAAATTGTGTCTTCTTACATGTTTAAACTTCAGTCACCTTCAAAGTACTCTCCATTTGAGGTAATACACCTATGGAGATGTTTTTCCCACTGCTCAAAAAGGTTTCTGAACTCACTGACTTTGATGCCTTTTAGTTTTTTGTTTCACCTCTTCCACATCAGCAAAACATTGCCCTTTGAGGACTTTTTCATCAGGAGAAACTAAAAAAAGTTGCTCGGGGCAAGATCAGGTGAATAGGGAGAGTGGAACACAGGGATCATGCTGTTTTTGGTCAAAAACTGCTCAACACTAGGTATAGTATGGGCAGGTGAGCTCATAAATCACCCATCATGAAATGGGCAAACACATTGGAAGAGCCTTAAAAAAATTCACTGATGCCCAACCCAGTCTCTCACAATGACACCTCCTGGTGCACTGATACAGATGGGTTCCTAGAACACTCAGTGGGGGAAGCCGGTACTACAAGGGGCCCACCCTCCGGCTTTTTGCCACCCCCAATACACCCATTTGAAAATAAACAAAATTCTTTGCAACTATGTCTTAACAACGCGTAAGGGAAACCTAATCCCCGGGGATCTTCAAACTCCCTCTTTTCCTGCTTTCTCCTAGCCAGCTCTCAAAATGCAGGTGTTCCCTTCCAGTTTCTCTGTCTTCCTTTCCCCCCAAATCCTCATGTCTTTCTGTTACTTTAACCCACGCTGTTGCTTCTTGATCCTGCATGGTATGATCCTAAGAATGATAGGGAGGATCTCCCTTTACCAGGTGCGGAGGACCCTCCAAAGTTAATTATTTCCATTTTTTCACATTAACAGAATTTGGGGAACTCAAGTCTACTGTGGACATAGAATTCTAAGATGTGAGAGACAGAAGGAAATTGGGGATCTTAGTATAATGCTTTTGCTTTACAGGTGAGAAATCTGAGATGCTTGGAGGGGAGGCCAGAGTAGCTTCTCAGGCCAGGAACCATCTGATGAACGAGGCGTATGTTCACATTTGAATGGCTGAACTCCCTTGAATAAGGCTCAGAACTTAATTTCCTTCTATTGAATTCTCATCCCTAGAAGATTCCATTGTGTCACAGTGGGATCACATGCTATTTTAAAGATTCTTCTCATGAAGCCAAAACACATATTTTCTCTTCTATTTTGATGTTTGAATATGATAATGACATTTTTAAAAAAATGACTTCCTTATTGGCATTTTATTGATTCTTCCCCTTGACTACCCAAAAGAGTTAAATGTGGACTTCCGGCCAAGATGGAGGAGTAGGTAGACATGCTGCACCTCCTCGCACAACCAAAGGTTGGAAAACAATTTAAAAACAAAAAAGAAAACAACCAGAACTGACAGAAAATCAAACTTTATGGAAGTCTGGCAACCAAAGAGTTAAAGACACGTTCATCCAGACCGGTAAGCAGAGTGGAGCCGGGTGCGTGGCAATATGGGGTTTGTGAAGCCAGGCTCGCAATGAAGAAACTGGGTGCACAATGCTGAAACAGGCCCGGGGACCTCGGCTTGCAGATCAGGACCCAGCGAGTCTCAGGCCAATGGAGTGAATGGTCCTGTGTTTACACGCAGATAAAGCAGCAGAAAAAGTTGAAGAACAGAGCAGACTGCATAGCCCAGGGTCCCAGTGCCGGGAAATAAAGCCTCAAGCCACTGATTGAAAACACCTGTGGGGGTTGAGGCAGCAGCAGGAGGAACTCCCAGCATTGCCGGAGAGTTCTTTGGAGAGACTCACAGAGACTTAGAACTACGCAAGCCCACCCACCCAGGGAATCAGCACAGAAGGGCCCAATTTGCTGTGGGTAGAAGGGGAAGTGACTGAGAGCCCGCAGAGAGTGGAGCTGGCACCATTGTACCCTCTCAGGCCCCGCCCCCACAGGCAGCATCACAACGAAGTGATGTGAGTTACCCCGCCCTGGTGAACACCTAAGGCTCCGCCCCTTACTACGTAACAGGCATGCTGAGAAAAGAAAAATTGCCCAAATCAAAGAACTGATCAAAACTCCAGAAAAAATACAACTAAGCCACGAAAAGATAGCCAACTTATCAGATGTGCAGTTCAAAACACTGGAAATCAGGATGCTCACAGGATTGGTTGAATTTGGTCACAAATTAGATGAAAAAATGAAGAATACACTAAGAGAAATAAGGGGAAATGTACAGGAAACAATAGTGATGGGAAGGAAACTGGGACTCAAATCAATGGTGTGGACCAGAAGGAAGAAAAAAACATTCAATTAGAAAAGAATGAAGAAATAAGAATTCAAAAAACTGAGGAGAGGCTTAGGAACCTCCAGGACATCTTTAAACACCGCAACATCCGAGTTATAGGGGTGCCAGAAGGAGAAGAGGAAGACTGAAGGATTGAAAACTTACTTGAACAAATAATGAAGGAGAACTTTCCCAAGCTGGTGAAGGAAACAGACTTCCAGGAGGTCCAGGAAGCTCAGAGGGTCCCAAAGAACGTGGACCCAAAGAGGAACACACCAAGGCACATCATAATTACATTACCCAAGATTAGAAATAAGGAGAGAATCTTACAAGCAGCAAGAGAAAAGAAGACAGTTACCTACAAAGGAATTCCCATAAAACTGTCAGCTGATTTCTCAAAAGAGACCTTTCAGGCAAGAAGGGGCTGGAGAGAAGTATACCAAGTCAGGAGAGGCAAGGACCTACATCCAAGAATACTCTATCCAGCAAAACTCTCATTTAGAATGGAAGGGCAGATAAAGTGCTTTTCAGATAAGGTCAAGTTCAAGGAGTTCATCATCACCAAGCCTTTATTTTATGAAATGTTAAGAGGATTTATATAATACATGGAGGGATATCAACAGGGGAGTGGGAGGGGGGAGAGGGGGAAAAAGTACAGCAAATAAGTAGCATAAATGGTAGGCAGAAAACAGACAGGGGGAGGTTAAGAATAGTATAGGAAATGTAAAAGCCAAAGAACTTGTGTGTATGACCCATGGACAAAACCTAAAGGGCGGGGAATGGGGGTGTGCGGGGCAGAGGGGAATAGAAGGGGGGAAATGGGACTACTGTAATAGCATAATCAATAAAATATATTTAAAAAAAGAAAATGAAGATAATTTGAGAAATGCAATAGTTCAAAAAAATAATTAAATGCATACATAACATTGAGTCAAATGTATAGAATCATCCAAATGTTTATTCTTGGTTATGATCTGCCAAATGAAAGACTTGCCTTTAGCAACGTTATATCTGCAGAAAGAGAGTTTAGAACAAATGATGAGAATCATGAGGTGCCTGGCTCTGAGCCTAGACGTTTGCATGCAAAGACACACTCAAGCCTTACAACACTCCTGTGCATGAGGTACCTCGATGTTTCTATATCACAGGTGAGCAGAGGTTTGGAGAGGTAAAGGCCAGGTCAGAGGTTAGAGCCAGCATCCAAGTCCAGGAATGGTAGAATTAAAGTTTGAGCTCTTCAATCGCTCCATTTTTACCCATCGAAAGACAAGAAATAAATTCAAAGGTGTAGTCATGTTGCACCCTCAGTCCCCCAGTCTGAGCATCACAGAGGGACATAACAAGAAGGAGCAGTTTTCCCTGTGTGTAGGGCCACAAGAGGGTCTTGGTTTCAATGGACTCTTTCCCACAGGCTGTGAGAAATCTCATTAGACAGCTTGGCTGGGGTAGACCAACCCAAGTGCCATGGGTGACAGTTTCAGTATCTTATTAATTTGGGCCCTGCAACTCTATCTACTTACTGACTCTTCTTTCCTCTGGCATGTGTCTGCTCAGAATCTTTTTAGGTCTTAAGTCAACAGCTAAGTCAGTTCTTTGTTAGCAGGTCACATGGCCCCACTGGTCATACACATGCATCATACACGCTGTGCCCAGGCATGTGCACACACACCACAGTTTGCCTCTTTTGCTTCACAATTCATTGTCAGTGTTTTCCTGGTTCGAGTTCTAAGCACAAACTACCTTTACATTCCTTTAACGATTATTACAACGGTGCTTGTCCATTAACTTTTAATTATTGTTGTAGATAAGTAGGACTACAATCACTATTGAGTAACTAGGTTTTAATCAGGAACACAAGCATAATTCAGTGCTATTTATGTATTTTTTGGTCATAGGCCCAGGTAGCAATCCAAATAGAGGTAGCAACTCTTTATTCAAGGTAAGGCATTTTCCTGTAACTCCTCTGTGGATATAATGCCTTAACCCAACAGATGGCCCTCTAGGAAGGATTTCAGGCTTGGTGGTGGCCATCTATACTCCTGTCAGGAACAATGCAAGTAACTCCTTTATCTCTGTTTCTAGCCTAGTCTCTCACCCAAGATCTTAGGGCTTAACTTTCAAGGGAAAGCATTGTTTTTGAGCCGTACCCAGCCAAAGCAATTAAGTAAATTTAAAACTGAACTCACTGTTACCTAGAATTCTGCTGTTTAATAAAGGGGACATGTGGTTACTGGACACATGAAATGCAGCTGGTCTAAATTGAGAATTACTGTAAGTATAGCACACACTCAACTTCAAAGACTGAATATAAGAAAAAGACCGCGCAATAGATCATTAATGATTTTATATGGATTGCATGCTGGGATGATGTATTGTATGTATGCAATTAAACAAAACATTAATAAAATGAATTTCACCTGTTTTTCTCTACTTTTTAAAAATGTGGCTATTAGAAAATTTCAAATTATACATGTGGTTTTTCTATTTCTATTGGACAGTGCTGTGCTAAAACATCAAAACTGGGAGTGTTGAACCCCAGCCCTCATTTAATGAGTGAAGAGTGATAGTGATAACTCATTATCGAGTAACTTTTGCCTGCCTAAAGCCATGCCTTAGCACTGATGTGCGTCATCTCATTTAATGCTATGAGGTAGGTGCCACAGTCATGTCTGTGTTAGAGATGAGTTCTGTGGAGGGGAAGTAGCCTGTCCGGTGTCACACAGCTTGTAGCTTGATGTTCCTTCCATGAAGCTTCAGTTCCTGTGAATAACGGGATGCGCCAGGACTTTCCAAGATGTAGATGCCATGTGTATGTGTCCACGGTTTTCTCTCACTGTATCCATTCTCTGATAGCCACTGTGCAACAGATTCACTCCTCGACGGTCTTTGCCCCCAACTGTGATCTCATTTTCTCTTTGAAATGAACATGGCCCAGTTTAAAGGGGGAATTCATTCTCTTGGAGTAGGAGCCTCTACAATGATGGCAAAATCTATTTTCTTAACTACCATCACTGCAAAAGCCATTCTCTGAACTTGCAAAAGCAAAAGAAAGTGGCAAAATGTAAAGCTGTTAGACGGAAGGTGAGTTTCCGTTCTGCCTAAAGCTGCCTCTTGTCATGGCAACATGAGCCCGCACAGATGCATCCACACACATGGCAAGTCATTCTGCCCACACACTGAAGATAGTTCCAGTGCAGGCACATCTTAGACCCGTCTCCAAAGTTCACTGGAAGGTTAAGACAACATATGGGCAAAAATAACAGCGTCAGTAAATTTCCTTCTAAAGGACCACATTGGAAACCAGCATGCCTCTCAGAGCAAACCCAGCTCAGCCGATCCCTCCTCCAGCTTACAATGGGTTGTTGTTTCTTTCGCTGTGTCAGACAATGTTGCCTGTTTATATTTAGGGGACGTGTCACACGAAAAGCACATCATACTTAGCGCAGTGAGGGTGTTCATTTCAGGAGAGGTCCAGGAAAACAGAGCAAATGAGGGGGATGCAGTTCACTGCTCCCATGCCATGCTAACTCTCGGAGATGCAGTTATTGAATGGCATGGAGGACAGAATTGCCCCTACGTATTTCAACTGCTGTTTTTCTGGTTTTTGACAAGCACATAAAACTGAATCTTAGCAAATTAAATAAACATACACATTACCTCCCAGCCCCTCTGGTAAATAATATTGGCTTCTTATAGGTCTATTATGCATGAAGGTCCTCAAAGAAGGGATTTTGTGATAGCAGGGTGTGAAGTGTGTATCTCCGGCGGGCTTAAGGACTCATGAGTTCATTTTCCATTCGCAGAAGAGTGGCCGAGTGACCTCTGTGACCCAGATGCTGCCCCATACTGAGGAGTCAGAGATGAACTAAGAGACCATCTCTGTCCTTCAGCCTCTCAGAAATTTTAAAGGGTTTGCTCATTTAAAAAAACAATGTCCAGGAGCGTTGGTGGTATTGTCTGTAAGGGGTCAAATGTATAGTTTACGTTTTATCTTACTGTCGTCGTTATCATTATTATTAGGAGAAGGAGAGGCAGAGGCCAGGAGGAAAAGGCGCTTTAGAGAAACCCCTGGCCCCCAGTGGGCCTGACTGTGGAAGGCAGTGCTGTAGAGTGGAGAGACGTTTCAGAGCGGCGTGCATACGGTGGGCACTTGCGTGGAACAGAGCCAGAGAGGCTGGCATGGCAAACTGTGGCTTTTTGCCTTTTAAAGTATTAAAAGTTTGTTTTAGACTGCTGTTTTAAACTGCATGGGACAAAAGCAGACGCGAGAACTTGTCTGTTAATGCACTGGTGTGTCAATCTTACATCGGAATCCTGCTCTTTGGATGATTTTGCCGTGTAGCTTTCCGAAAGTCCCAAAACATTGATCTTGTCCAATTATCTCATTTGGGGGACTACAAAATGAATTTTGGAAGGAGGGCTATCAAAACTTTAGTTGATTTGCCAGGTAAATGTTTACCTTAAAAAAAATTTTTGGCTTAATTTTCCCCTTAAGATCTTGATATTTTCTTTGTTTTTTTAAAAGCTCATTGGCTGACTCATTTCAAAAGCGCCTCTTTGACTTTCTGCTCTTAATCTGGAGTTTATTGTATTTACTGGTGCCAACGTGAGAGAGTGTCCACATCAACTTCAGGCAGTCTGTTTTTCTCTCCTCAAAGTACTTTATGACCCAGGCCGCCTTCTGGATCAGGGAGATACTGGAAGCTATAAAACACACAAAGCCAGGCTTTGTTATCACGTGAGTGTGCAGAAGGACCCTGGCCCTGAGCGTGGCCACCTCGTGCCCCTGACAGGTGCTCCTCCGTTTTCTCCACTCCTTCCCCTGGAGACAGGATGGAAGAAGCCGGAGTAAAGCCTGACTGTCGGGGCTAGCTGCCCACACCCAGAGGCGAGTGCTCTGTCCCCACGGGCATGTCTGTTCAGAGCACGTGGAGCTCACTCTCTGCTTCCGCTGGCTCTGGCCATGCCTGTCGCTGTGAGCCCTGGGGCCTGGGCGTGACCGAGAGGACAGCCTGCTTTGCCTGCGGAGCCATGCTGCTCCATTGCCCGTTGCTCCGAGTCCAGGGGCGGTCCCATCGTAACTCTGCGGTCTCCCTCCCACCGCCGATGCTGGCTGGTACTCCTGATCAGCTCTGCCATCAGTGCCCAGGGCTGTTTTCAGTTAAAAAAATAGTTTTACATGATTTGGAACAAAGTATCTTGCTTTTTTTTTTTCTGATTCTCAAGTAAGACCTATTCAATGTAGAATATTTGTGAAATACAGAAAGTATGATATGACTGTGTCACTCAGAGACAACCACTGCTGACGTAAGACTTTTAATCCTGTACCACAGGCATCCTGCTTTCTCCTCTCCACAACAGCTTGTGAGTATTTTCCCGTCATCTAATGGTCTAGGAGGCCATGTTTGCATGTGTTTCTGTGTGAGTATACACATGTACACAGCACTTTCTAGTGATTTCTTCCATAACCGCAAACCTCCCTTAGACAGACAACTGTACAAGATTCCCGGGTAATGTTAATCTTCATTTGCGGCAGCCGCAGAGCTCCCACAGATCATACGGTTTGATGTTTTACTGCTCACTCTGGGGCTTCTCCAGGCCTACCTGAATTGTCTCCACAGTTTATTTTTTTATCAGAGTTTTTAAAATTCAATAATACAGTGCTTATAAGAAAAGCGACAGTCATTTGCCTATCCGCTTCCTATCCAAGAATCAGTTGTCTTCGGAGAAGAGAAATTTTTTTTTTAATGTTTCTTGTCAACTTTTTTTTTTTTAGGATTTTATTTATTTATTTTTAGAGAGAGGAGAAGGTAGGGAGGAAGAGAGGGAGAAATAACAACGCATGGTTGCCTCTCACATGGCCCTCACTGAGGACCTGGCCGGCAACCCAGGCATGTGCCCCGACTGGGAATCGAACCGGGAGCCTTTGGTTCCCAGCCCATGCTCAATCCACTGAGCTACACCAGCAGGGGAAGAGAAGAGAATTTTTTTCAGTTCACCTTTCAAGACAGTTTAATTTGCAAATTACAGAAAAATCATCTGTATTGGTTAGAAATAGGTTTACTGAATATAATGGAAATATAAAGTAATAGTAGCTTAAACATGTATCATTTATTTTCTCAGGTCAAAGAAATCCAAAGATACTCAGTTCAGCTTTGCTATGGAAGCTCTGTGTTCGTCAGGGACACAGGCTTTGCTAGTTTCCTGTTCCCTTGTGGATTTCAATGTCATGGTTTCCAAATGCCTGCTGCTGGAATACCCTGTCCTCACAGCAGGAAGGAGTAAGGAGCAAGAGAAATGTGGCATGCCCTAGCCATATCAAGAACTTTGAAGGAGTCTTTCTGGAAGTTCCTACAGCATATCTGTTTAAGTTTCATTGTCCAGAGTGCAGCCAATGCTGAGGGGCTGGGAATGTAGTCACCTATTTGGGATCAGTGAGCCACTGATAAAATTGGGGTTTACTACCCATGGAAGTAGATGAAGAATATTGGGTAAGCAACCAGAAAATATACTGTTTTACATAACCGAATAGTTCAATGGTTATAATAGCTTCAGGTACATTTTGATCCAGCGGATGACAACGTCATCCAGGCTTTTGTTCCATTTTTTTCTGACTCATCCTCATGCATTGATTTTACCCCCAGAATGGCTCTCCCTAGGAGGGCAGAAATGGCTGTAGCATTTCATAATATGGTATCCTTACCCTACACTGCCAGAGAAGGAGGGAGACATTCTTTCCAAGTCTTCTCACGGTAGGGCAAAAATATTTTCTTCTCATACCCCTGGCAAGTCTCTTTGTGCATTACTGCCTCAAACTGGGCCACGTGCTTATGCCTGTATTAATCATTATGACCAGGTAGATGGAATGTGTTAACTGGGCTAGGCCAGTCAAGGTCATCCCTAGGACTAGCGATGGGCCAAGCTTCCTTAAAACATTGATTGGCTGGATGGGGAAGATGTGACTACTGTACATGGAAATGTGTGTAGGTATATAGAGAAACCAGCATTCACTAGGTCTCTTCTGGAAATCCCCTCCCCCCACCTTCCCCCCCTCTCTTCCCCCCTTCCTTCCTTCTTTCCCTCCTTTCTTTCTTTAATCCTCACCTGAGGATAAGTTTATTGATTTTAGAGGGAGAGGAAGGGAAAGAGAAAGAGAGAGAAAGAGATATCAATGTGAGAGAAACATCTATTGGTTGCCTCCCGTACATGCCCCCTACCCCCAACAGGGGATCAAACCCGCAACCTAAGGATGTGCCCTGACTGGAATCAAACCCACATTTTGGTCTATGGGATGATGCTCCAATTGACTGATCCACCCAGTCAGGGCCCCCTTCCTATGTAATGTGTTTATATGGCTATTTCTTGAGCTCTGTTGTTTATGGAGCTCCCAATATCACATTCTCAGTTTCTTCTGTAGCCATCTCTGCAGCTTTAATAGCACAGTTCAACCATCACTGCTCGTTCCATTAACCACAGGGATGGATACCTCTTGACTCCTGTGTTGTATGATGAGGACATTAAATTCCTCCATTTATCCATCAGACTTTTCCACTTTCATTGCTCAAGCTTTGCCAGTTGTACTTTTGTTTATATAATATTGCCATTAGTCTTCTTAAATATCCGTGTTAATTCTAGAAGTCTAAAACAGAAAACAACATTTAAATCACCATGTATAAATGTCATCCCTGAATTCCCGAATAGTACACTAGGTTACATTTCCTATCCAGGGGGTCAAAGAAATAAGTCTGTGTCACTCAAGTTCAAATCTTTCTGTTTTGAAATACCATGGAACATTTTACCACCTCTGTAAGTTTTCTAAGATTCCATTTAAACTAATTTACCTCTTTTCTTTCCCCTGTAAAGATCTCTCTTCTACAATTATTCAGGCCATATTAGATTAAGCCCTCCCATGCACAGCAAAATTTGAGGCTTGTTAGCATACAAACGATAATTAAAGCAAGCACTGTGGATGAAATCGTATGGGGACCTGTAGAGAGTGAAAAAAAGGGAAGGGCTTTGATACTTAAGTGTTAGCCTGAGAAGGAGCTGACAAAAAAAAAGACTGAGCTTTTCAAACCTCAGCGTCAGAGAATCAGTGAGTTGGGGGAGCAGCAGCGGTGATGTTGAAGCTCGCACCTGGAACAGGGGCGCTTGCTTTAGTGTTCCTGACAGATGGCGCCCAGTCTGCGCTGTGCTCCCCGCAGTGCTGGATGTCTCCAAATGTGGAGACAGTCTCACTGAACTGTCTCTCTCTATAATATCCTGGCCCCTGTTCTGCTTTCGCATCAGAAACCCAGTCTGATTTTATTGCTTCCTTCTGCAGAGTAGCTCTGAACATAGTGTGAGATAAGTGCCCAATTAAAGAAGGTCATCAGCTGTTCCCGTTGTTTTTATATTGTTGTCATCATTGTTATGATTTTTATTTCATGATTGATCAAAGCAACGATTTTAATGTCAGACATTCTGGGTTCTAATCTTGGCGCTGGCCCTTTCTAACCATGTCATATCATCTGGATGTCAGTTCCTTCACCTTTTTCAGCACGCACAGTGACTAGCAAATAGTAGGTGTTCAATAAATGGTTGTTATGTAATAATAAAAGCCATGAGCTCCATTTGCCACCTGTGCTTATTTTACTAACTCCACCATGTGTTGAAATGATCTGTGTCCAAGCCTATCTCCTCTGGTTGGCTCTGAGTGCTTTGAAAAGAAGATCCGTGGTTGAGCACAGGGCCTGGCACATAGAAAACCAATAAAAAGTTTGCGACAGATATTTGCCAGCTCCCTAGCTACCCAGGCTGCCCTTCTTTAAAGGTGAAATGACAGTTCAAATCATCCACTAACCATCCTAGGGTTAGTGCTCCTTATTATCTTCAGGAGACCCCAGAGGGATCCCACACATGTTCCTGTCATCCAAATGTCAGCCATCCTTATCCTGTCCCTCTCTGCTCTGCCCACCTCCACTGCCGCCATTGCTGCTTGGCGACAGGTCACCACTACCGCTACCCCTCATGAGCTCACCGGTGTCTGCACCAAGGAATCTGGCTCTGAAAGACCTGCCTCTCTGATGCAAACACATGACCTCCACCTTGGATCTGAGCTTGGCTTCATCAGTTGGGCCCTGAGCAGAGTCTTGACTTGTGCCCAGCCTCTCACGAATCCTTTCTGAATGTTCCTGTTGGTTTTTGCTTCTAACCCCTTCTCTCTGCAGCTGAAACCAGTCCCAGGACTCTGGTGGGTGACAGGCCATTCCATACCTGTCTACCTTTCTCTTCTTCCCCCTGCAGCTTCTGCTTCATTTAGAGCCTCATCTCCTAGTTACAAGACAACAGCTCCCAGGGTTCTGAATGGGACCGACAGGTACAGGGAAGGGAGGATGGGCAGAGTGGGGGAGGTAGAGACTTATTCACATTAACCAAAGCCAGTCAAAACTGTCCCATTGAATAGGGCATGTATAATTCATCCCCTTGTCCATATTAAAATTCCGTTTTGCCATATCCTGAAAGCAGCAGTGGTTACACAACTCTATAAATTAGTCAAAGCTCACAGCACTGAACCCCAAAGCCCAAATGAAATTTTCTACATATAAAGTTAAAAATAAGTAAAATTTCAGTTGCGCCAAAGCTTCGTCTGGCAGGTCACCTTATGACTCCTCTCTCATTCTCCTCTCCTCTATCAAGTTGTTCTTGGAAGATTTTATTTTTCTAGTTGTCCTTCCTGATGGCTAAATATCTGTTTATTTTGTTTTTATTGATAGTAAAACATGAGTTAGTTAACAGCCTTTTCAAACGTAAGCTGATTAAACCCAACAATATCAGGAAGGCTAGAGGACAAAGAACTGCTCAGCACAAAAGAAGGGCCAGGAGCCTCTTATCTGGCCTTCGATAGCTCTGCCTTTTATCTGCCTCTATTCTGCTGCTTCAGGTGGTCAGCTTTGCAGTGTTCACACAGCAGGTCCACGCAGACTTTGCCACCCAGCAAGCTGTTAAGCACACCCTATCTTGAACCTCTGGTCTCATAATCTCCTGCGCAATCACGTTAATTCCTGTTAGGATAGACTGACTTCTCGGCAGCTCTTTCCTAGTTCAAGGCAGCCTGACCTTCTCTCCTTCTCTGGCTCCTGATCCGCTTGTCAGTAGCAGACGTGATGTCATTGCGTCAGGACCACCCGTTTCATTTCACAGCCCCTCCTGTCCATGAGTCTGTCTCTCCGGAAGCCACATCCTCTCACGGAAGTGAGTGATCGTTCTTTCATCCACAGGGATGTGGAGTCCATTGGTTACGAGGCACCTCTGACCCCCTGGAAGGCACAGAAGCTCTGTATGCACATCCAATTGTCCAGTTGTTCCATCCGTTGAACTCTCACCAAGGCAGCCGCCACTCTAAGCCAGGCTCTTTAAGAAGTGCAGAGTCTCTTACCCCCAGGAGCGTAGGTTTCACTGGAGAGTCAGAGAGTAAGCAAGTGAAAAAAAACACATCACTGAATTAGTGACAGAGTAAAATAAGGGCTGTGACATAAGTAGAGTGCTAGAACAGGAAATAATAGAATGGGGGATAGCGGGCAAGAGGAGGCCTCTCTGTAAAAAAGGTACTTAGGCTGAGCCAGAGGAGAAGCATCTCAGGTCTGAGAAACAGTGAATGCAGAAGTCCTGAGGACCAGACATAGCTCCACAGCTGGGGCAGGAGAGGAAGCGGAGTCCAGGATGAGAGTTTCCTGGTGGCCAAGTTGAGGAGTCTGGGCAACGTGCCTCGCTCATCAGGTCTGATCTGGGTTTGGTGGAGAGGAGATAATCACATACCCTAGGATGTGGAGAAAATAAGAGAGTTGACTCTTACAAACGACAAGCTGCAAAGCCTTCTCCATTCACAACTTCATTTACAGGAGGTTTAATTAGAAGTTGTTTTCTGAAATATCAGGAGAAAGATTGTCTATAAGGTAAACTGAGGACTTCTGTGAATGATCCAAATGCCCATGGATGCCACAGTGTCTTGTCTAAGGTTGTATTTATTCTGCGGAGTTTATTAAAATGAAGCCAGCCACCCTGTTTAAATTTGCAGCAGCTCTTAAGTGGATGGAAGGTATGCAGGCTTTAAGTTTGTGAGTTCACGAGAGGCATTGATTTATTTTAGCAATTTGAGTTTGGAATTTAATTTCCTTCTTTGTTCCTTCTTCTTTAGTCTCTGCTTTCTCTCTCTCTCTCTCTCAATCTCTCTCTCTCTCTCTCTCTCTCTCTCTCTCTCTCACACACACACACACACACACACACACACACACACCCCATTCTGTAGCTAAGACACCCAAAGTGAAATAAGCTTAAAACAAGCTCTGAGACTTTTAAGATAACCGCCGGGAGTGGTATGATAAGGTGCTTCAGCTGTTAGGCAGTGAACACATAACAGGACATTTGTCCTAGTCACGCAGGGTATGAACAACCAGAAGGAAAAAAATTGTTTGTTTCTGCAGTCTAGAAGATATTAGCAACAGAAGACCTTAACACATTTCAAGTTTATAAATGAAATCATGGGATCAAAGGCTCCTTCATGCCCTCTGAGTGGTGTTTCTGGCCTGCTAGAGCTGAAGGCTCGGGTTGCCGGTGAGCTGTGGGCACTGGAGGGTCCTGCCCTGGGCACCTTCCCTCCTTCTTCAGGGACTGGGGAGACCCCACACGACCTGTGTGCGCAGTCCCCTCAGTCTCTCTCTCCTATCACATGCCACTTGGGCCAGCCAGAGAAGGGCAACTCCTAATGACCACTGCGCTGTGTAAGCACTGCTACAACAACTTCTTGGTGACTCAGTTTCCCCAAGTTGTTTCAAGCCAGGAAGCCAGAACAGCCTGGCATATTGCAGGGGCTCATAGTGGTCACTTACTATTTTCAGGCTGCCAGCTTCCATCTGAATTTCCTAACAACACCCCAAATTTCCTGGGGAAATAAAGTCCCCCTCTTGTGTGCAGTCTTGGTGGAGGGACCAGATACTTTCTCTCCTTACTCTGATTCACCATGGGGGAAGGAGGAGACAAAAGCTAACTTTGGCCAGTCTGGTGTGTTCTCCAGAGACTTTGAACTTGGGTGAGTGGCCCAAGGAGGGAGGACTGATGGAGGCCATTCACTGTGTCAGGAAGGATGGCTCACTATTTCTTGTGAATTATTCGCCGTACTTTTTTGGTTCTCTGGAGCATTCCTGGCACTGGCTTCTCCAAATCTGGCTTTTAGAATTCCAGTTATTCTGTAAACTCCTAAATAAGTCCAATAATTTTTCTTTTGCTTGTTAGCTAGAGTCCTTTTCTGTTGCTTGCCGTCGAAGGCATTAATTGAGAAGGTACAATCACTATTCCTGGAATGAATAAATGAATGGAGTGAAGACAGGTTCAGGTCATATTTCAAACCTTTTGTGACTTTTCCCTCCTTTGCCATAATCAGAGAACTAAATCTCATCTGTAGGTGGGTTTTCTTGGAACTTGGAAAAACATCAAAGCTTTCTGTAACCCTCCTTTTGGAGGCAAAGCTATTTAAAAAAAATAATTGAACTTAACTTTTAAACAACTGCTTACTGTATGGTGGTTAGAAAATACAGATAAGCATAAAAAGAATATAAAACTATTTCTAAACATATTTCTGTATAAGAAATATCAATGGACAAAATCATGTTTAATACCTGAATGGTGTTTTATGGTAAGGATAATACATTTAGTTAATACTCTACTGTTAGACATTTGGGTTATTTCCAACTATTCACTTTTATAAAAGATTCTGCAGTGAACACTCCCTTAGGTAAATCTTTGGGTGCATAGGTTCATTACCCTTAGGATACATAGTAAGATGTAGAATTGTTGGGCCAAAGAGTTTGCATGTTTATAATAATTTACTTACAAAAGCATCCTTTTTAAAATAAAACCGGTAAAAAAAAAAAAAGACCTTTTATTGTGGGACTCTTCTTGAGCAAAAGGTAAACCAAAACAAACAAAAAAAAATGAAAAGCCTGTTTTAAGGTGAGCATTAAAGCAGTCCCATCTAAAACCACATCATATTAACTTTGGTGCTTCAATGAACCAGCTGCATTAAACAGAGTCAGAGGATGCAAGAAAATTTTACTCATAGCTCTCTCTGTCTGCTCAACACAACGAGCCATCACACTTGCTCTCCTCATCCATTCATTTACAAAACAGTTACTGAGTCCCTACTGTGTGCCTGGCATGGTTCAAGGGCCTGGGACATGAAAAGGGGGTAAGATGTGGTTTCCACCTTGGAGGCACTCACCACCCTGGGCCATGCAGAAACGTAAGTAACTCAACAAACACCAAGTGTGGTGGTAACCTGTCAGGAGAGAGATGAGCACAGCGCGGTGGGAGCAGAGAGCCAGGAATAGTTTCTCCCTATGCATCTGGAGTCCTCTCCTCTCTTTGTTCCCTTCTCCCCATTAAAAAGCACCATTTGAAATGGGATCACTCTTGGCTGGTGTGGGTCAGTGGATTGAGTGCTGGCCTGCAACTTCGAAGGCTGCTGGTTCAATTCCCAGTCAGGGCACATGCCTGGGTTACTGGTCAGGACCCTAGTTGGGGGCATATGAGACACAACCAATTGATATATCTCTTGCACATCGATGTTTCTCTCCTTCTCTCTCTCTGTCCCTTCTTCTCTCTCTAAAAATGAATAAATAAAATCTTTAAAAGACAAAGAAATTGGATCTACCTTGAGGAAATACTTTTTCTGGGAAATCAAGGAAGGGAATGATCAGGACAACTCCACAGAACCCGTGAGCATTGAGGGGGGTGGTGACAACATCTGGAGGGCATTCTGGAGAGGACACTGTGAGACAAGAGAAGAAAAGAAAGCGTGCCAGGAACAGATTGCTTGAAAATGCAAGGTTTGGGTATAGCAAGGTGGCTAAAAACAAGGGCTGCCTTGGATTGCTCTTAATAACAAGACAAGACACTTGCACGGACCTCCACGAGTAGAAGAAAGCCACCTTATTAGCTATTGTTGCTGCAAGGAATCACTTAGTGGCTTAAAACAACACAAATGTATTATCGTACAGCTCTCTAGATCAGAAGTCTGACAAGAGCCTCACTGCACTTCACTCAAAGTCTCTGCAAGGCTGCCTTCTCTGGCTTCTGGAGGCTGTCTGCCTTCACTGGCTCAGGACTCCTTCTTTCATGTGCAAGGCCAGCAACAATTATTCATTTCCATCTCACATCAAATCACCCAGGTGCCTCTGTCTTCTACTTTTAAGGATGCTTTTCAGGGCCCACCTGTAGAATCCAGGATAATCTCTCCCTTTTAAGGTCCTCAGTTGAATCACAGTTGCCAAGTCCCTTCTGCCACGTGAGGGAACATATTTGCAGGTCCCTTGCCTTGGGACGCGGTTGTCTTGGGGGAGGTGTTTTCTGTCTTCATGGCACTGGGGCTTTGGAGCAAGCGTGACATCCTGGGGATCTGAACATGCTGACCTCAGGAAAGAGGAAGGACTGGAAGGCAGAGACCAGTTAGAAGATGTTTTGGGTGTTTCCAGAAAAGATAGCATTCAGTTCTGAGGGAAGAGGGAGGACAGGACAGATGCCAGTGGCAGAGTTGGGACAGACTCCCTGGGAACCAGGGAGCAGTTGAGTGGAGAGCGGGGAGAAGGGGGACAGAGGTAGGGTTGTCAAAGGTGATTGTCAGGATAATGGTGTCATGTTGTCACACGCATGTGGTGTACGAAGTGGCGTAATGATTAATTCAAGTTTAGATCTTAATATCTTAGTGGAAAAATAACCTAATGTTTCCACTTTTAAATGTTGAGTGGGGAATATAAGAGGGATAAAGATTCGGGACATACACAGGCAGGAATCAGAGTGGCTGAGAGTGACACCGTGGTGCTGAGACAGAGACGAAGCACAAAGATGACAAAGAAGAGGTGACAGGATGGGGACAGGCTGCAATGGGAAAAGAGAGAACGTGTACAAGTAAGATGGGGAAGAAATATAGGCCACAAGGAAGACAGACCCCCCAAAAAGAAGCGGGACATGAGGGGCAGGAACATCGGCAGAGAAAGAAGCCGAGAAAGGGACTGGCTCAGAGTTTCTGGTGTGAGTAGGTTGGTCAATTTAAATTTCCAATTCGCTTGGATTGTACTCACAATGATACATTAATAGCTTTTACGATCGTCTTGGAAGATTTAGTTGCTTTTGGAGGTTAATTGCTGTCAAGGCTTCTCTGAGCTGCCAAGCTTCCTTACAGGCTGGTGGTCCCTGTGGGGTGAATTACCCCTCTAGTAGGCCTTGTGGCTCCTTCACCTGTCTCACCAAAGGAAGGTTCTTTCCCCTTCCCTTCCCAACGTGTCTTAACTCTTGACTTGTTTTCTCCCTGCAATTTGAGGGCTTTATCAGATGTGTTGAGGAAAAAAAATGTTGTGATTCCTCACAGATATTACAAGCCCTGGGTGCCACGTGGGCAGGAGCCTTTGTGAGTCTCAACACAGACACCAGTTTAGGGTCCCCATTTTACAGACCTAATCACATGCTCGAGGCCACAAGTGGACAGAGCCGGGAGAAACGTTACCTTCAGATCGGGGAAGCACAGAGGGAGCTAACACATATTGGCAGGCTCGCTTCTGAAGACTTCAGGATGATGAAACGTTGCCTCTGGAAAACTTGAGAGCCTTGTAGCTAAGGAACAACGGAGCTCACTCTGAACCCTGCTCCCCAACTAAACCTGCCCTGGCAGCCAGAGGCATAAGGAAGTAAGCTCTACAGTAAGGGGTAGGGTTTGCCCCGACAAGAACGCTTTCATGCTTATCTTACAGTAGAGGAAACGGGCACTCAGAGAGGTTAACCAACTTGCCCAAGGTCACCCAGGAGGCGGCAGGGAGCCCAGGACAGCGCTTGCTCCAGGAAGGAGCAGGCTGGCCAGCCCCGGGGGTGAGGTCCATCCCCCAGCTGCGTCTGTGCCCACTCCCCTGTGCATCAGGCCTCCCGGGCCCGGCCCCCGCCGTTCCTGGCGCCCGGTGGGGGCGGCAGCGGGGACCGCTCCAGCTGGGGGGCTGTTGAGACGGCGGGGCCGGCTCGGCCGGCCGGGAGGAGGACTATGCACGGCGCACACAGGTGAGCCGGGGCGGGGGGTCCCGCTGCCCGCAGCCGGGGCCCCGCGCCTGGAGCCCGGCGGCCTCCCTGTGCGGGGGCTGGAGCCCGCACCCGAGGGGGCGGCGGGGAGAGCGCAGGCAGCGGCTGGGAGCGCAGCGGCGGCGGCGGCGGCGGCAGAAGCTCGGCTCCGCGGCTCGGGGTGGCCGCTCCAGTCCGCCAGGGCGCCTGGCTCCGTCGCCTCAGGCAGCGGGTAGGTGCGGCCCGGTGCGCGGGGGTCAGGAACCCAAGAGCCCACGTGTGCGGGGTGGGGGGTGGGGGGTCGCGGTGGGGGCGGGGTGGCGCGACCCGGAGAGGGGCTCGGGCGCTCTGGACTCCGGAGCCCCGGCTTTGCCGCAGGGATGGGCTGCGCGGCGGCTCAGGTTGTAGGTGGGCTGCTGCCGGTGCAGGACACGTCTCCAGCCTGGGACCACTGTGGGGCTGGGGCTCGTGCCCTGCGCTCGGTACGTAAGTACTCGCGGAACTGCTTGTGTGTTCACTGACTGTGGCAGGTTGTGTGTGTAAGGGTGTGTGTGTGTGAATGGGAGGGGGGTGGAGAGAGAGAGAGACAGACGTAGGCTGTGCATCCATAGTGTGTGTGTAACCAGATACATGTGGACTGTGCGGATGGTCCTGGCCGTGTGATGAGTGTACTCTGTCTAACTGTGTGAGTGTGTATGTGACAAGATATGCATGTCCTGAGTGTCTCACTGGCTGTGTGGGCACGCTGTGCTGCATGAAGCGTTCCGTCACTGCCAGTACTAGCGTCCTGCGGTTGTCTTTCACAGAATCCCAACCCCAATTTAAGATGCATTTCCCCTCAGCTTGCTACTCAGTGTGTGGCGCCGTGCTGTTGGCTGCCTTTGGAAGTGGCGGCTGGCAGAGGCGGGGAAGTCATGGGCACCGGCTGGTCTTGCTATAGAGTTCAGTGTTAAGAAAAAATGATGCCTTGGTTTTCTCTTTAGTCTATTAAAATGTACCAAAAGATCTTTCCTAGGGTACAGATTTGCCATAAACCAAAGGTGATGGGAGGGCGCTGTGGCAAGTTTGCCCTCCTTGTCTATATGACTACCAGGGTCATAAAGCTGTGGGTGACGGACTCTGGGGGGCAGTGGGTGGTGTTCCCCTGATCCCCTGTATCAGCATCAGTGATGAGGGAGAAGTTGCCGCGTGCTGCTGGGGAGCACAGTGTTGAAGGAGAAGGACACTGGTGATGGATGCGGTGCCCTAGACGCGAGGAAAAAGTCAGGACAGGCCGCGAGGCTCCTGGAGTTCGGAGAAGCTGCCCTCCCCTAGGAAGTGATGAGCGTGGGGAAGAAATTAGTAAAAAGCGAAGAGGGTTTGCAGCATTCTCAAGGCACCTTTTAATCTTATCTTTATTTTCACCGTGTACCCTTACCCTAAATTAATTCTCTCTTGTCTTTGCATCATTTCCTCCCACGGAAAAATCTTTATTATAATTATTATTATACAGCTGAGCAGGTTGTCATTCTGCTGCAGCTCATCAGAGCTAGCAGGTGCTTCCGGAGGGCCCAGGGCCCAGGGAAGCTGGGTGCTCTTGGTATCTCTGAGTTGTCTGGATTTTACTCCTGAAGCTGCTCCTTCTAGAGGCCACAACTGCCTCGTTTGTAATCAACAAATTAAATGTGCTTTCTTCCACTTGAGCTCGACTGGACCTCCCAGACACGTTCACCCCCTCTTCTTACTCCCCAAAGAACAGCACCTGGAACCCAACCCAAGCGACCTGCTACCCCAACCCTCCTCCTGATTTTCCCGTCTGTTGTCTAACCACCGGCACCCTCTGTGTCGCCTCGCTGGTCACCTTCCTATTTCTCCTCTTCCTTCATCAGCAGTGGCCACAGTTTAATAGGGAGATTTTATTCTTTTTCCCTCAGTACCTCTTGAATCTTTTTTTTATTTTTTAAATTTCCACTGCCACCGCTCTATTAGGTGACACCCGTATTCAGGGATTTCTGGAAATAGCCTTGATAGTATCACTGTCTGATGAATAAATTAAATAAATATTTGGGAAGAATCTCGACCTTCTAATGGTCGTAGCATCATGTGACCTACGTGGAGTCTCTTGGCTGTTCTAAATCTCAGTTTCTTCATTTGTGGAATGTGGTGAAAGATTTCAACTAAAGCCCAGTTGCTAAATCATTTCCAAGGATTCCCCCAGCTTTAGCATTCTCTAATTGTCATTGATAGTCTTTGCTTTAGCAGGAAACATTTCTCCTAAGGCCTTAGGGGTTACCTTCTAATATCTAACCATCTTTTTCAAAAATTCCATTTGTCTTTAGGGAAAGGAAATAGGCAAAGGGGAAAAGGGTGAACATGCCCTGTTGACTTAAGTTTGTGGTTGAGAGTCAACTAGATACATCAAGCTTGAGAGGTGGAGGAATCTTAGACGTCTCCCGTTCTCTCCTCCCATTGAGTGCAGAGTCTTCCATGCCATTGCCTTTTTGAAAATTGAAAGAAAAATGTGCTAAGTTTTATTAAGATAATGTCACCCAATGTTATAATTCAAGGTTTCTCAAACCTCCATATGTCTGACATTTTGAGGTAGATAATTTTTTTTTTTTTGCTGTGAGGGACTGTCCTCTGCATCATAGGATGTTTAGCGGCACCTCTGGCACCCATTCGATATCAGTAGAAAGCACTCATGACAACCAAAAATGTCTCCAGTCATTAAGAAATGTCCCCTTGGGGGACAAAGTCCCCCCACCTCAGCTCCTGTTGAGAACCACTGCTGTAATTCAAATACAAGTCTTGTGGCCTTGTCCAGGAGCGCCTTACAACAAAGTGCTGTGATGAACCGGTGAATCGCTGTGCTTTTCCACCACCTTCCAATTTGGCCATCTTCACGCGTGTGTGGCTCCTGCTTTCTCATCACCCTGATGCTATGTCTGGAAACTTTCAAGATGCTGCTGAAAGCTGACGAGCATTTTAGAGACAATATAATAATCATCTTTACAGCTCATATTAATCCAGCCCTTGGTATGTGCCAGACATGGTTCCGAATGCTTTCCATGGACGATCTCATTTAATCTTCATTAAGAACCTTACGAGAGAGATGCTTTGATTCTCCCAATTTTAGAGATGAGGTAACCCAGTCGTACAGAGGCAGAATCACGTGCTCAGGTTCTCTCAGCTGGGACGTGGCAGAGCTGGGGTTGGTTGATGTGTTGTCTGACTCTGGAGTCCATATTCTGACCTGCTTTCCACGAATGGCACCTTGGTGTTACAGGGTGGAAACAATCTCAAGCATCACCTCATTCAATTGCAGAACCATGCCTCATCCACAAAGCCTAGAGACTGTGAGGTTGGCAGTTGCATTCAGTTGAAATGATGTGGTTTCTCCTTTCGTTGTCTTCTCTACTCTTGTTTTCTGAATCCAGGTTTTTCAGAAATCGCTCCAAGGCATCTGTAGAGTGAGAGTCCTAGGGGCGGGGTTGGGTAAATTAGCGGAGAGGGACTTAGGGGAAGGGAAGGGTGGTGAAAAGGCGCAAACAATGAATGAGACGGTTCTTTTTCCATTAACTTCTCACCATCATCTAAAATTGAGCTATCTATTCTATCAGTGAACTTGAAGTTGTCATATTTTTATCAACTCCCTCCTTCAGTATTCTTCTCGGCCTGCCCTTTCATTCTTTCATTATGCATGTTGTTTCTATACTACACAGACAGGAGGAAGTGGTACTCCTATGGACAGAGTGAACTATAAGTGCAATGTACTTGTATGGATTGGGTAAGAAAGACTACTCTACTAATAACTAGTAAGCTTGAGAATCCAAGGCATGCCCTAGGAAGGTTGGCTGTCGCCTATAAGACCCTATATCAACAAATCCATAGGTCTAGTGGCTGCCGGTGAGTAAATAGTAGAGCCTTGGTTTTGCAAGCCTCAGTTTGGTTAAGACAGTGGTTCTCAAACTTCGGTGAGCATCAGAATCATCTATAGGACCTGCTAAAACACCATGGCTGGTCCCCACCTCCGGAGTCTCTGGTTCCTTGCTTCTGAGTTAGGATCTGAGAATTTGTATTTTTAAGAGGTTCCTAGGTGATGCTGATGATGCTGATCCAGGGACCAGAATTCACGAACCACATGGTGAAGACCTAAGTAAGTAAAGGTCACCGCCCACCCACCTGAGATTATTTTTAAGTAAAAGAGATCTTATTTTTAAGATAATCAAGCATTTGGATTTATGAGAAGCAATGGGTAGAGCAAGATTGAAAGAACAATGAATGCTAAGATCTAGTTGACATCTCCTGGTAAGCATCTAAGCTTTGTGTCTCATTTTAAATTTCAGAAAAACCTTTGCTTTTTCTGCTTTGGATTAATTCTGATCTCAGATCTTTCCATGCTCTCTACCTCTACCCACCCCCATATTCTCAATTGAAAGATAGAATTTCTCATGACTCACAGGATAATCCAAATAAAAAGTCCTTTAATATCTTGCCTATTGCCAGATAAATTCTGACTGGCCCCCTGTATTAAAAAAATGCATGTTACCTATCCATCAGCTTTTGTTTCCTATGTAGTTGCCTTGTATTTCTTTCTCTTTCTAATCAATATCAGCACCAGGAAGAAACCCAACAGACACTCAAGCCCGACATTTATGTGTAACTGATTAAATTTTTAAAATTTTAATCAGAAAAATTTTCCTTTAAAACCAAATTTCAAACTCAATCAACCCCTCCTCCTTCTTAAAAAAATTGTTTTTAATAAACTTTATTTCTCCAGCAGGGAAATTTAGGGTCACAGCAAAATTTAGCAGAGAGTACAGAGTTCTTATGTATTCGTATCTCCTGCCCCAACACATGCAAAGCCTCCCTTACTGCCAACAGCCTGCCCCAGAGTGGTATGTTTCTTACAACTAATGAACCATTGGCATGTGAATATAACTCAAAGTCCATAGCTTACATTAGGATTCACTCCTGGTGTCGTCCTGTGTCCTGTGTTTTCACAAATGTATAATGACATGTACTATCATTACATTATCATACAGAATAGTTTCACTGCCCTAAAAATCCCCTGTTCTCCATCTATTTATCAGTCCCTGTTTTCTAACCCCAGGAAATCACTGGTTTGTTTTTTTTTTTACTGTCTCCATGGTTTTGCCTTTTCCAGATGTCATATAGTTGGTATCGCACAGTTAATAGCCTTTTCAGACTGGCTTTATTTCAATTAGTACTAAACATTGAAGTTTCCTCCATGCCTCTTCATGGCTTAATAGCCCACTTATTTTGGTGTGGAATAATATTCTATTGCCCGAATGTACTGTAGTTTATCCATTCACCTACCGAAGGACATCTTGATTGCTTCCAAGTTCGGGCAACCCATCCTCCTGACATGCATCATCCAAACTGCCTGACATCTGACTGTTAACTGTCCTGGACCAATCCTAAGGCTAACAATGAAGAACTTAGCTATTCTCAAGACTGTACTTTTTACTCTAAGAACCCTTAACTTTTCTTTCTTCTTTAGAACACTTCTGGATGTTTGCCTAATTATATTTCCGGTTTACAAATCCTAAGACCCTAGAGAATAAATCTACCATGTTTTTCTAGTCAAAGCCTCCAGACTGCCTTTGTGTTCATTCAACAGCTGCTATAGACATCCATGCAAAGGGTTTTGTGTGGACATTATTTTCAATTTGTTTGAGTAAATGCCAAGGAGCACAATGGCTGTATCCTATGACAAGAGGACGTTTAGTTTTGGCAGAAACCACCAAACTGCCTTCCAGAGTGGCTGCAAAGTTTTGCACCTCCACCAGCAATGAGTGAGAGTTGCTGCCGCTGCACGTCCTCCACAGCACGTGGCGTTTTCAGCGTTCCGGTTTCTTCCATCCTAATCGGCTTCTATTGGCATCTCATCATTATTTCAGTTTCCGTCTCCCGAGTGACATACCGTATTATTGCTGGAGTTTTCTGTGTTCACTCAGACTGGAAATTCTCTCTGAAAAATATTTTGAAGTGTGGTAAAATACACATCACATAGAATTGACCATCTTAACCATTTTAAACTGCACAGTTTCATTGTGTTAAAGACCCTCACATCATGGCATAGCCCATCTCCAGAACTTTTTCATCTTGCAAATCTAAAACTCTATATCCATGACACAACAACTCCTAATTTCCCATTCTCCACAACTGGTGACAGCAACCATTCCACTTCCTGTTTTTATAAATTTGACTGTTCTAGATAACTCATATAAATACCGTATTTTTTTTTATGACTAGATTGTTTTGAAGGGAAGCAGAATTTGTCACTCCAAAAGATGCCTTTTGGGGATATTGATTATTTTAGCGTATTATTATGTTTTTAAGCAATTTATGCTGCTTCATCCCTTCACCTTTTCATCCATCTCCCCTTTGGCAACTATCAAAATGTTCTCTGCACTTATGAGTCTGTTTCTGCTCTACTTGTTCTTTTAATTTGCTTTTTAGATTCAGTTGTTGATAGATATGTATTTATTGCCATTTTATTGTTCCTATTTTTGATCTTGTGTTTTTCCTCTTAAAGAAGACCCTTTAACACATCATGTAATACTGGTTTGGTGGTGGTGAATTCTTTTAGTGTTTTCTTGTCTTGGGAGCTCTTTATCTGTCCTTCATTTCTACAATAAATGAAAGTTTTGCTGGGTAGAGTATTCTTGGTTGTAGCTCCTTGCTTTTCATCACTTTCACTATTTCTTGCCAATCCCTTCTGGCCTACAAAGTTTCTATTAAGAAATCAGCTGACAGTCTTATGGAAGTTTCTCTGTAAGTAGCTAATTGCTTTTCTCTTGCTGCTTTTAAGATTCTCTCTTCGTCTTTAACCTTTTGTATTTTCATTACGATGTGTCTTTGGTTCATCTTGTTTGGGACTCTCTGTACTTCCTAGACTTATACTTCTATTTCCTTTGCCAGCTTGAGGCAGTTTTCTGTCATTATTTTTTCAAATGGGTTTTGAATTTTTTGCTCTCTCTTCTCCTTCCCTTGTTGTCTCTTCTCCTTCCAGTGCTCCCATGATGTGAATGTCAGTGTGCTTGACATTGCCCCAGAGGCTTTTTACATTACCCTCAGTTTTTACAATTATTTTTTCTGTTTTACTCTTCTGATTGGGTGTTCTTTTCTTCCTTATATTCCACATTACTGATTTGACTCTCACCCTCATCTATCTGCTGTTGATTCCCTGTAAATTATTCTTCATTTCAGTTAGTTTATCGTTCATTTCTGACTGGTTATTTTTTATGGTTTCTATGTTTTTGAAATGCTTTTGAAGTTCTCATTAAGTTCATTGAACCTCCTTATAGCCAGTTTTTTGAACTTTGCATCTAGTAGATTGCTTGTCTTCATTTTGTTTAGTTCTTTTTCTAGAGTTTTGTTCTGTTCTTTCATTTGGGACATATTTCTTTGTCTCCTCATTTTGGCAGCCTCCCTGTGTTTGTTTCTATGTATTCGGTAGAGCTGCTACACCTCCTGGGCTTGTAGAGTGACCTTATATAGTAGATATTCTGTAGGGTCCAGTGGCATAGCCTCCCCAGTCATCCAAGCTGGGCACTGCAGGTACACACACTCCCATGTGGGCTGTGCATACTCTCTTGTTGTAGGTGAGCCTTGATTGCATTTGGCACATCAATGGGAGGGGTTTACCCCCAGGCTGATCAGCTGCAAGGATTGGCTATGACCACCTACCACTGACCACCATGGAGGATCAGCCAACCCCACAGAGTAGTACTTACTTCAGTGGGGCTTTGGTGCCCACTGAGTCCTCCCCTTGAATGTGTCAATTGTGGAGGCAGTTGGATAATGCTTCAACATGGCCTGAAGCTGTCCATTGGGTCCATTGGCTCAGAGGCCTCCAAAGGACGTGCAGGTCAAGGTCAGCCACCACCTGTGTTCTGCCTGGGACCTCGCAGCATGAGCTACAAAGCAATCTACAGATGGCTGCTACTTATGCTAGGCTTGGAGGTGGTCAGGTGAGGCCAAGCTACAGACCAAATGCTGGCTGCCACTAGTGCTGGGCCTGGGGCTACTTAGCAAGAGGTATGGGGCAGGTTGAGGCCCAGTGCTGCTTGTTTGAGGGATTTCAGCAAAGTCTCGCTTTCCTCCTCCTTGACCATCAGCAGTCCTCCACCTCAACAAGGGGACTCCAAGTGCTTACTCCGAGAGATCTGCAGGTGTTGAAACTGAGATGCACTTTAAATGTTCACTATTTGCTAAGTATACGCCTGGTCTTCTTTGATTTTTATATCAATTCCTGAAAGAAGAGGTGTTTTTCTCATGAATAGATGATGAAACCAAGACCTGAAGCTTCAAGGAAAACTCTTGTATTAGTTAGAAAGCTAATTGTATTAGTGAATACAGATTTTTGATTACACAAAAGAAAAGTCAATACTGGCTTGCCTAAGCAAAAGTTGGAATTTGTTGGAAAGATAATGGGGCTTTGTTATGGATCAAAGGAACTAGACTCCAGGAAGGATGGAAACCAGGCCATTTCCAAAGAACTCAGCTCCAAGAGTTCACGATATTTTCCTCATTTCTCTGCCATGAATGTGACACATTCCCAGGACTGTGTCTCTTGGTTGATTCTCAAGAAAGAAGAGCTGATTGGCCCAATCATTTATGGGCAAGAAGTCATAGCAGAAGCATCATAGTTGCCATGGGGCTCGCTTTTGTCATTGTAGGTATTCTCAGTGCAGGTGGCCTAGTGGACACTTGAATGAATATCTCCTGTTGTCACACAGCTAGTGTGGCAGAGGCAGGATTTGATTTCAGCTTTGTTCTCCAAATCCAGTGCTTTTCTCCTAGCAAGGGGATGATTGATAGAGAAGCACATGAAAATGGCATGTAATAAAGGTATCCTGACTTTATTTTCAAGGTCTCCCCAGATTAAGCATTTCCTGCATAGGGTCCTGCTGTGGCTCTCTGTGCTTACCCCTTGGTTTCTGAGGTGTCTGTGGCTACATCCTGGCTCCTCTGTGCCCATCTGGTTTCTGTATCATGTGGCCTGGCTTCTCTTTCTGCTCATGCAGGTCATGTCTCCGCCTCACCTAGCAAACCCTGATTCACAGATTGCCAGAGCTGACAGGATCTATTATCTTGTCCCACCTTGTGCCTGTACAGTGAATAACCAGTGGCACCATGGATTGCCGAAAGCTCCACATCTCACCCAGCTCTCCTACCAAATGTATCGTGGCCCTTTGGGGGCTTAGTTTCCAGATATTTTATTACTTAAAAAGTTTCAAAAAAAGAAATGGAAAGAATTGTATAGTGCGCACACATATAGTCACCATGGAATTTCTACAATTAATGTTTTCTACCTTGTTTTTATCATATTTCTATCCACCTCTCTATCCATGTATCAGTCCATATTTAGATGATGTCAAAGTAAGTTTTTTTATTCTTATTCTCATTTTTATAATTAGGAAACTGAGGTCAAGTTAGTCTGTATGACTTGCCCAACGTCACCACCTCATGAGGAGAGGATGGAGCTGAACCCCCAGATTTATTTATTTTTAATTTTACTTTTTTTTTTTTTTTTGCCACCAAGCAGCACTGTATCTCCTGGAAAGGAAGAGAAAAGACTCATCCAAGGTCCGTTAGTGGCAGGGCAGCACCAGGTCATCTGATTCTCAAGTTCCTGAAGTTCTCATCACCTTGACCCATGACAAGTAGTCTACTTTCCAAGGAGCAGTACTTCCCTTGCTCTGCAAAGATCTGCAGATCTAGTACTTTACAACCTACTCCAAATTTCTGGAAAATCTGATTTTTGACATAGATGATTTTACAAAGCTAATATGCTCTTTCTTCCATTTCAACATTTAAAAATAACTTATGGAGACGACAGGCAGGGAAATTACTATTTGAGATAACTTTTTATAAATTCATAGACTTTCACATGTTATCATATTTAAACCTCCTGAGGAGTAGCAGATCTGCAAGATAGCTGGGCTGGATTTCTTAACCACACTAAATAGCTGGAGACCTAGGGCTTATAGAAATAAAAGGAAGAACCCAAAGTCACATGGTGTTAAGAACAAATTGGGTCTTGGCAAAAAAAAATATGTATATATACACACACACACATATATATTTACATATACACATATATGTAAATATAAATATGTATATATAAAATCTTTCAAGTTCCAGTAGACATTCTGTAAGTTTTGAGGAGCTACAGAACTATCTAGTTAATAAAATTATACTGGAAATGTTGAGATAGGGGACTTTTGAGATCTGGATCCTTTATGGGATAACTTAGTGATTAAAGGTCTGGGCTCTGAAGCCACTTCCTGGCAGGGCCTCGGACAGTGTCTCCTTTCTGTGTTTCAGTTTCTCTGTTTGCGAAGTGGGACAATCGCAGTTCTCCTCCGTAGCATGGTGTGAAGATACACGAGGTAACACATGTGAAAAGTTTGGTACTTAGCATGTGTCCAACAAATAGCAGTTATAGGACTAGGTCATTATTCTCCTCCTGCTCCCTCCCCAGGAGTCTTCTCTGTGTATTAAATGGGCCACTCTAAAATCTGTGGGTATAGTTCCATCTTGATCCTGAAGGGTTTGTTTAGGAACTATCGGGAGATTGTGGGCAGCAGCCGTTTGAGTCGATATCTTATTAGTTCATTATAATTATAAGATATAGATTCTGCTCAAGAACTTTCATCTAAGCTGTAAATGGCCCAATTCCTGCAAGAGTTCACTGATATGTTTAATTAGATATGGTGATCAGCACACAATCTCTGAAGTGGAGAGTTCTGTATAAATTGTGTTCTAATCCAGGAGGCTCAGAAGAACTAGAAGAGAGTGAGAACAGAAGAGGTAAAATGCTGGCCGAGACTTTTCCCTTGGCATGCACGGCAAATGCTGTAATCTAGGTCTTCCAGATGAAGAAGCATTTAAACAGATACGGAAAAACTACTGAAGAGGATTTCAGAAGGATGTGCCTACCTGGGTGGATTGCACTCTGTTCTTGTGTTGTTTCCCAAACTGCTCTCCATGAATCATTTGCACCAAAATCCCTGGGACATTTATTTATTCAAATGCAGCTTCCTGGACCTATTGATTCAGAGTGCTTTGAGTGAGACACCCAAATCTGCAATTTTGCAAGTGATTTTTGGGTATTCTAATGTTTGAGAATCGCTGCAGTCTGTAGCAGAATTACACAAGGTTCAAAACACTAACTGAAGACTTATTTAGATGGAATAAAATTTTGGTTTGACCTGCCCCCGATTCCAGACCTCTGAAATTAGAGGTGACCTAACCCTTTGGGAATTCTCAGGCTCAGCTCTCAGGGGCCTTCTCTATATTGAAGAGGCATCTTTTCTGTAACCACATCCTAGAGCAGGGGAGATCAGCCCCCAGGCGCGTAGCTGCTTTTGTGGGGAAGAAGAGTGGGAAACACGTGGCCTCCCATGACTGGGGCACTGCCAAGCAGGAGACCACCTTGTTACAACAGCCGACCCACTCACTGTGCACCTGCTTTATCAGTATTCACTTCCACTGATTTTTTGCAATAACCTTGTGAGGTTAGTATTATGCTTATCCCATTATACAGATTGGGCCACTGAGGGGAAGAAAAGTAAGTAACTCATCCAAGGGCATGCTGCACATTGATAGATCTGGGACTGATTCCAAGGCTGTGCTTTGAATCAGGGGCCAGCAAACTTTCTGACCGGGTGCCTGATTTTCTATGGCCTGCGAGCTAAGTTTTTACCTATTTTAATTGTTGGAAAAAAATCAAAAGAAGAAGAATATTTCTTGATAAGTGAAGATTATATGAAATTCAAATTTGGTGTCCACAAACACATTTTATTGGAAAACAGCCATGCTCATTCATCTGCGTATTGTCTGCGGTTGTCTGCACACTGCTACAGCGGATTGGAATAGTTGTCAGTGACCTTCTGCTCCCCAAAGTCTAAAATATTTGCTAAATGGCCCTTGGCAGAAAAACATGTGTCAACCTCTGCTTTCAACCACAGTGCCAGTGTTTCCCAAACTTCAATCGTTTGAGTATTTTCTTTGTGATTCCTGCCACCGGCATGTGCCATCGAGAGCATCATCTGCATAGCACTTTCCTTTAAACCTATTAGTTTTCCTTAAATAAATGTTATTTCGCAAAGAAACAGAAATGGAGGCGGAAACCAGTTCCTACTACAAGAGATAGGAGATAACTGTACAAACGAACGCCACACACACAGCAGTGTCTCGGGTTTTAGCTAGACAGCTGGGGCAGATGCTGTCGCTGCCCCTCCCCTTTTCCTGCAGATCCCCTCACCGTTTCTGCGTGCACCATCCTGACTTCCAACGCTGAGCCCACACCTGTTTTGGAGGCCTGCCCTCAGTCTGCTGGAATCAACTGTGCTCACACGCACAATTAGCCGGTGGTGCCTGGGAATCTGTGCTGTGGACAGCCCTTAGCCAATAAATGATGGATGTGGGAGTATCAGTGACTCAGTTCCCTCCCCACTTATCTAGGATAATTCTGAGGCATCTGTTTTACATGGTTTCTCAGAGCTTCCCTGTGGGGTTAAGCTTCAGTGGCTTAATAACACATTCCTCATTGGCTGCCTTTCATTCCCTTCCCTGTATCATTCCTTCTCTGCCAGGGTACCTGCACCTGCCAGATAAACTATGTGCATTTACTTATCGTCGCTCCAAGATCTGCTTCTTGGGGAGACCCCAGTTAGGCAATAGTGCTTGTCACAAAAGACTGTGAGCATAGGACCTGTTCTTTATTATCAAAGAGAGGGTAGCAGATATTGGGAAGGATTCAGAGGTAAGCTAACACTTACGTGAGTCCTTTTCTTCATTGTAAATAACTGTGATTAAAACAGAAAATGAGAAGAGAACACATTTTCACCATGAGATCTAATAATACTTAACACTCCGTCCACCTGCTGCCTAATATCATCTGCTTTCTTCTGTGACAGGAGAACCATCCTTGGGAAACTGACATTTTACCTTCAAGAGTGGTCCCCAGATCGGCACCATCAGCAACACCTGAGAACTTGTTAGAAATGCACATCCACCACTCTAAAGCTACTCAATCCGAAACTCGGGGGTGGGGCCCAGCTGTTGTGTTTTAACAAGCCCGAGTGTGTGTGTGTGTGTGTGTTGGGGGAGGTGTTTCTTATGCTTGCTTAAACCTGAGAACCTCTGCTCTACAATAAACAGCCACTCACTTAGTTCTGATCTCATTGCATTCCTGGATTCCAGCAGAACTCAGAGTCATCCAAGACTTGCTTCCTCCCCTCAAACGTGACCGAATGATGGTTTCCTGCCTTCTGTTTGGGCCTCCCACCAAGGTGTACCTTGTTGCTTGCCAAGACACGCAGGTCAATAATTGGACAGCTCTGCTGTTGGATCATCTCTTTCATTAGTGAGTCTCAAACTCTTGAGACACTCATGTATCCTTTGGAGACACAAAGACAAAGCTGATTCTTCCTTTAATTAACAGGCAGAACTCTCATACCATGTCCTGCCTTGTCATTTGACAGGTACTTTACTGAGCATGTACCGTGCCTCTTCATAGGACCTGTGGCCAAATCCAGAGTAAGACGTTAATCAAGTGAACTGAAAAGTCAACATGTAAATAAATATGTCTTGAATCTTTGCATCCTAATTGTCTATATCAGCCCGGTGGTCCCTTAAGTGCAACTAAATTGGCATCTGTGTGGATTTTCAGTTATGATAATGAAATGGCTAGAAGCTTTTTATTTAGGACTAAATCTTTCTAGATGATTTAGCAACACTGGCATTTCGACTACCAGCTCTATAAAGAGACACTTGCAAATGAAGACACAGTTTCTGGACTCATTTATAGAGAGAAATTCTTCTAAAGAGTGTGTATCAACTGACTAAGGTAGGAACCTAAAATTAAAAAGCCATAATGAGTGGCAACAAGTTTTTATACAGGATCAAAGAGTTGCAACTCAGGGAGCACAGATTCAGGTAAAAACCCAAATAGTGTCCCAATTACAGGGCAAAGGCAGAGGTTTTTATGAGAAAAAGAAAGGAATAATTACTTAAAAGAGAAGGACTTCCAATAGGTGCTGATCAGCTGAGCTACTCTTGGCTATGCATGATTGGTAAATGGTTCTATCTTTAGATTGAGAGTATACAATTACTAGTCCTTGTGATCAGGATGTCCACTTTCGTGATGGCTTTATAAAAAATTGCTAAAACAATGTGAGTTTGGCCCAGTCCAAAGTTCTGGCCCAGTTCAAACAGTCTTATTGATGAAAGAATGCCCAAACCTGTAGAGAGTTTTTATAAAAATTTACGCCCAACAGAGACTATACCTGCTAGCAAGATCTCAGAAGACAAAGGAAAAAAAATGCTTAGAATGACAGTTTGCCGTGTCTTTTATGCATTTGGAATTAAGGAGCGAACAAAATAAGAGTGCAGGAAGGTGGGAGGAAGTACAGCTGGATTGAATTACTGGATAGTTAATAAGACTGTGTGCTCTCTGGAGGGTGCTTTCTGAAGGGCCTGAAAAGAGGCTTTTCAAAGATGCGTTAACCTAGATGCACAGAAACAACGGACAGGACTTGCTAAAGACAAAGATAAACCTTTTCACTAAAATTATGTACCCGGGGTGTGACTACTCATCATGACCTGCCTAGTCAGGAATTTACAATCAGGTCACCCCGCGGTGTTACTTTACATAGGAACCCTTTTTTGTCCGAGGTCTAAAGGTTCAAGGAGTGAGGCATACAAGACTGTCCTTCTGGAACGGTAACTCTAGCTCCATTTTGAAATGGCTCCGCTCATGCCATTTTCAGAGAGGTCACAAAAGCATTTGTTGAGACAGCATCCTACCATCGCCAAGTCCTTTCCAGAAAAGAGAGTCCAAATCAATAGCCAAGGAGAGGAATGTTGTTTTCCATTTAGTGAGCATTTGCACAGTTGTAATTTCTCAGACGTTCCAAGAGTTGTTTTCCCAGTGAAGTGTATAAGGAAATCATGATCGCTGTGGGGTGCAGAAGACTGGCGATGTTTGTGTGTCTGATCCTGGTGAGACTGTGTGCTCTCCTGCATGTGGCCAATGGCGGGTTACGGCAATGCGGTAATGAGACCTACGAGAAGCTTTTGAACTCTTACCAAATATCTGGCTTTATTTGATTACACATTACATTGCTCTTACTTTTGTCTCACCTGCTCAGAAATGCTTGTGATCATGCCTGTTTGAGACAGTATAAGTGAGTGGAGCGAGTATTCTTTCTTTCTTTTTTTTAATTGGAAAATCATTCAAACCACTTGGGCTTTTTTTCCCTTCTGGGCATATGAGGCAGAAATAATATGGACAATCCCAGTCCTATAATTTTAGCACTGGAAGAAACCCTCACAGTTAGCAGAATCAGTTACCATTTAGACAGACATCCTGACCCAGGGCCCCACATGCTGCCTAAATGCCTCCGATGACGAGAAACTCACCTCTTTGAAATTTCCTTGAACTTCTGCGAAGCGGTGATTGAAATTCCTCCCTTTGCTCACCCTGCCTGACACCCGCTAGCCTACCTCACTTTACAATTGGGGAAATTAAGACCGGATTGGTGAACAGACTTGTGAAGGGAGCAAAATTTCCACTCTGGCATAAGAGTTATTTTGGGCCGATTATTTTTAAGAAACAGCAGACAAAGGAAAAGCTCTGAAAACTAAGTAGAAGTTACCCTTTGTAAGAAACATTTACATTTATAAGGGAAATCTCCATTGGTCTGGATGTCTCCCTCTTGGTAAAAGGAAGGGAAGGATGACTCTAAATCTCTGGAAATTCTTATCAGTGGAGAAGGTAAGGATTTAATTTGCATGTGGACTTCACCTTCGCTTACCTTGCTTTTTGTGGTAACCTCCCATAACTGTCCCCCATTGCCCAAATCTTCTTTTGTCTTTAGCTGGAGTTATTATTTAAGGTGGTGGCTTGGGCTATTTTGGAGAGTTACTTGTTTATTACTCAGGGTCTGGGCCTCTCCTGTGTATACAAAAGGTATACACATTGTTGAACTCATTTGTCTTTATCCTGTTTATCTGTCTTTATTACTTGGGAGAAGGGATCTCAGCCAAGAACCTCGAAGGTTCGGGAAAAATTATATTTCCTCCCCCACACCTGCTTAAGAATAAGAACAGAGAGTTAGCCACACGGTTGGGCTGCGAACCCAGGCCCGTAACTCCTGGTCCAGTGCTCCTATTACATGTCAGACTTTCACCCTCAATTTGGCAATTTAGGTAAATAATATTTCACTTATTCCTGACACCTGTCCAAAACAAAGGTATTGAAATATGCCCTATGATGTAGAAATTTAACCCGTGTAGGCATACTCTATAAAGAAACGTGGTCAGTCCACGCACAGTTACGCATGAATATCCGCCCATGTGTCCAAAACGAAGGGAAAAGAAACAAAAAGCGCAGCAAAGCAAACTGAGGTTGTGACATAGCTCCAGGTTGGCAGGTGTGGGCCCTGCACCAAACCACATTGATATTTGACTCCAATGGGGGCACTATTCACGGGCGAGGCGTGTGCTCACACTTCTTATAATAGAGATGCAGCCGCACACCTTCTGTTAACCATTAACGACTGTTCCACAGCAATCTTTCAGAGTTTTCTGAATCAAAGGACATGGGAAAAGATGGGGTGCATGCTGGACTAAGCTTTGGGCAGCATAAGTAAAACTATCTTTTCCTCCTCCTCCTTTTTAAAGTAAAGATCAGAGTCCGAATGTGTATTCATCAAGGAAGAGATGCTCCAAGGAATCCAATAGAGTCGTTTGTTGCTGTAGCTTCGCTTCTGAATAATTCCAGTGGCTTGAGCTTATCCTAGCCTTGAAAGATACTGAGACCTTCATTTGTGCTTTGTGTGGTAGGAGGGTTTATTTGACTCCCTCCTCCATTCCCTTCCCAGGACTTACTGTGTTCTTTTTCTGGTTCTCTGGGACTGTTTCTAGGGCTGTTTCTCTGAAGGGGGCCAACATGGAGGGAATATCACTACTTGTTCCTTAGACCACGTCATTGGATATAGCACGGCTATCACTAACACACACACACAGATACACACAGTTTAATTGAATTCCAAATCGATAACTCTTAGAAGTGACACGGCTTGTACCTATGCATAGTAAATGCTGTCAGTTGATTTCATTAACTAGGTAGTGTTGTGTTAAGGAGCTAGAAATGTAAGTATGTGAGATAAAAGCAATGGCTCCTTGCAAAGTCCTCTCACTCTATGCAGTCTTCCTAATGAGAGGTATCCCTATAATCCTGGCTCTGATTAGTTGTCTCTGGGGATCATGGCAGAAAATAGGGGAAAGTGAGCAACTGATCAAATCATGATAGATACTAATCACCATCTTCTCTTTTGCCACTGTTTCTCTCTGACAAAATGCATGCTGGCTTGATAAATGGCAATCAATTTTAAATCTTTTCATTGGGTTTAGATGATTAAAATATAATACTGTGTATCACAATTGTTAAAAACTAAATTCAACTGAGCAAATCTGAAGATCTAATTGGCATTATTGAATGATTCATGAATCGGGCAGCATCTCACCTAGCAAGCAGGGAGTGATACAAAATGGAAGGCTTTTTAGAGAAAGGAGGGTGGGGCAAGAGAATCACTAGTAAAAGAAAAATAAAAGTTCATTGGAGGAGAGGAAGGGTTCAAGGTGACAGCGAGTTTTCGTGGGCCGGTCTACAGTGCTTTCCGTTGTCTGGGCCACTAAAGGAGACACGTCTTCCTGTTGGGGATGCGAGATAATCCCTTCCTGTTTGGGGTGAGGCACGCTCCCTGTACAGGCCTTCCCAGCGCCAATTTTCATTGAGATTTTCTGATTAATTTCCACACTATGAATATATAAGGTTTTCCCCATGTTGTAACATTTTATTTAGAGTTTCAGTGAGATGAACTTTAGCTAGCTTTTAACTGTTTTTGTTTAGTTCCAGTTTTTTCCTTCTAATCCGTATACAAATACGATATTGATTTTCTAGTATGTTTCACAGGATTCTTTTGGTTGCAAATAATGCTGGAACCCCGGTCAAACTGGCTTACGGAATGAAAAAAAAGAAATTTGTTGGCTCATTCAAGTGTAAAACTGTCTTAAGACACTGGTGAATCTGAAGCCTCAGATTATGTCACCCAGACACTGGTGTTCTCTACGTTGCATTTCCTTTGGGTTAGTTTTATTCAGGTGCTCCCTACAAAGTGGCAATGATGGCCGCCAATAACTTCGCACTGAAAGTCTGTCAGTTTAGCAACACCAGAGGGTAGAGAGACCCTTCCCAGCAGAAACCCCAGTCTGGCTTTCACTAGTCTATCTGATGAACAGGTTTATTGTGGCCAGGAAATGGATTGTTCTGATTGGCCAGTTCTGGTCATGTGCTCATCATTGCAAGTAGGGACTGAGGCAGGGGAGGGGTAGTTCTGCAAAGGAAAATCAAGGCACTGTTTTCTGTAAAAGAGGGAATCGATCATCAACAGAAAATTACAGCAAATACCCACTTTCATGAGCAGATTCCCTGGCTCTAGTGGGGGGAAGAACTCTTGCAAGACAAAGCTTGAATTTTGGAATTCACAGCCCTGGATTCTATTCCCAGTTTGGTCAAAGGCTAGCCAGCTGCAAGCCAACTAACTAACCTCTTTGACCTTTAGTCTCTTCACCTAACAATAGAGAGAAAAACTCAGAGGTTGGAAGAGGAGATAAAAGGACAGTGATTGGCAGTTGTTAATACTTAGTAAAGGGTAACTTAATAAAATGGAATGGTTTTTGCTTCTTTAAAAAATGACGATATTGCATTCTGGGATGGTTCATGCATTACCTCCCAGCAGGAAAGTCACAAATTCTCAAACCTTAGTTTCCCCATTAACAAAATGAATTAACAACTTAGATGACTCAACAAATATCTATGAACAGAATATAATCAGACATTTTTCCAGACACTGAGGATCTATGTAATAGCAATCAAGATATAACTATGTGCCCTTGAAACTTGCATAGTGAGGGAGACAGATCACTAACAAAGGAACAACTGAGTGTATGTGATGTGTGTATTAGTAAGATAAAATGGCATGATTAAAGAGGATAGAAACTTATAGAAAATGAGGTCTGAAATCTTCCTGAGATGATCAAGGGAGACTTCTGCTGGAAGTAACATTTGAGCAGAGTCCCTCTGACTTGAGGGAGTGATCTACCCATGGTAGTAGCATCCTAGGGAGGAGAGACAGTCAGTGAAAAGCCCCGAGGTGAGAGCCTGCTTTTGTCATCAAGGAAAGCAGCGAAACCCGTGAGCTTGAGGGCTGTGAGAGAGAGGCCACAGCTAACACTGAGATCGAAGAGGAGCTGGGGCCAGATCGTGTCGGGGCTGGTTGGCATGATAGACATTTGGATTTTATTCTAAGTGTGACAGGAAGCCACAAGAATTTTATGCAGGCAAGAAAGGATCTGACTTACATTTTCAAGATACTGTTCTGGCTACGGTGGGGAGAAGGGATGCCAGTGGACCAGTGAGGAGGGCGTGAGGTATTCTGGGGAAGGGGGGTGGGCGCTTGCTTGGGCCAGGGTGCTGGTTCAAAGGTAATGAGGAAAAAAGTCAGGTGAAGGAATCCTTTTCAAAGCAGAGAGAATGAGTTTGCTGATAGTTTGGTTCTAGGGTGTGAGAAAAGAAAGTAGTTCAGTCTCAGTAACTGGATAAATGATGGAACTATTTACTGACCTGGAGACACGAGGGGAAGAGTAGGTTTTTGTGTTGGGAGTGGAAATGAACAGTTTACTTGGAAATGCTTTGTAATCATCCAGGTGTAATGTCGGGTCGGTCATACGAGTCTGGGAAAGGCCTGGGCTAGAGCTACCATTGGGGAACCTTCAGTGAATAGGCAGTATTTTAAGCCATGGGAATGAATGTGATCACTTCAGGAATTATTTTATTTTATTCATTTAAAAATATTGTATTGTTTATGCTATTACAGTTGTCCCAATCTTTCCCCCTCTGCCCCCTCCACCCAGCCCACCCCCCACTCCCACTGTCAAACCCCACACTGTTGTCCATGGCCATGGGTCATTCATATATGAGCAATGATTTTAGATAGAAGAGGAAAGAGAATGGAGCCCTGTCACTTCAGTTGTTAGGACTTTGTACTTAACTCTTTCAAATAAAAGATTATTCTAAATTCAAACGTAGAAGAGAAAGAAGTAGACAGGTCTATTTTGCTTGACGTCAGAGTTGGGGTTCAGAGACCTGCAGGTGAAGCCTTCCCTACCCCTGCCCCAGACCCAGAAATGCCCACAGGAGCCCCTGTTAGTTTTAGAGGCTCTAAACAACAAACTCAATGAGATCTACATCCTTCCCAACTCTGCTGGTCTGCCATTCTCTTCTTGGCTGCCAGGCGTGTTCAGTCCATCCCCATCAGAGCATCTCAGGCCCAGGCCGAGTTTCATGGTTCTGTTATGTAGCTAAACAGATTTACAGCTTCATCTTGGTTAGATTTAATTAGACACTCCACAGATGGAATTATAGAATACCAGAGCTGGAAGCGAATCCAGGGACGATCTCTTCCAATCCTTTCTGTTTTTGTGAAGTGGTTGGTGGAGCTCAGAATGAAAAAGGGACTTGCTTAGGGTAACCCCAGAAGTGACAGACCAGGCTTTGCCCCTGCATTCTCTGATTCATTGTGTTGTGGGACAAATGTGTTGAAAAACAGGAATTCTTGTGAAAAATAAAACTGTGCAGTCAGTTTAGAGCTGGTTTAGTGAATATCAGCGAGTATCCATCTGTTAAAGGGCATACAGTCTATGCTAGCAGAACTTTTGATGCTTTGAAAGTTAACTCCCCTTGGACTGGGTGTTCTTAGCCTGGGGTTTACGGATGGGCCTCAAGGAAATGTGGGTTCTCCTGAAAGCATATGTGTATGCATACTCATTGGTTTTCTTCTGGGTAGAAAGTTCTGAAGACTTAACTAGCTTCTCAAAGGGATACATGATTACCCATCCTCAAAAAGGGTTAGAAAAGAAAAACCTGCAAATCTTTAAAGGAAACAAAATAACTGACCATTTTAGTCAATGTGCTGTTTTAATCATAACAGTGTAGTTACTGATTTTCACTGGCTAGGGTCCTAATGTGGATCATATAAATAAGCTGTTTCTGAGAAGAGCAAAAAGTAACAAATAAACGGATTAACACAGAGTAAATAAAATACCTGTATGTTTTCATCTCCAGGAGATTGATAAAAACTTCCTGCAACACTCAGCGGTGCCATACCACAATTTGCCAATAGCTTTTTGCTGTAGGATTGTTCATTAGATAGTTTATACTGATATTCTACAAAGTCCTGATAAATAGAAAGCAATGACTCTTTGGCCTTTTCCTTTTCCTTTGCCGAGGACTTTTATTTTCCTACATTAACTGGTTGCCTAACTTCTTATTTATTCCCACATTATAGGACCCTGTGGGTGCTGAAATCCAACTCACCCATGCCTATTTCCTGTAATGGACGAACTTGATGCTAATGTGAGGTATGTGACATTTCTGTACATTGTGCTATATAAATTGTGGTCATTTGCACTCTGAGACCTCTGTGACAAAGCTGTGGGTGTGGATTTTCTTCAACATTTCCTATATAAGCACAAATGTGGTTCTGTTTGATTATTAGTGTCTTTTTTTGACTCCGCTTAAATGATAAATAAATATGACTATAATTATTTCCAGATACCTAGACAAAAACTCTGCCCTATGGCAGACAAGTTATATGAAAGTAGATACTCATCTCTGTAGCAGGGAGGAAGAAGGTATATTTAAATGGCATAAAAATAGCTTAAGAATATCTATCTGTACAGCTATACTTTGAATATGCGTTTAAATAGCTGTTTATAGCAGGCTCTAGTTTGCCCACTTCTCATTTCAGCCAGGCCGTTATATGAGACAGGATGGTTGCATGGTAGAGTTACACAATGCTGAATGCTTTTTGTTTTGTTTTCCCTAATTTCCTGCTGCCCTTGGAGATCAAATAGTAGGATGGCTTCAGGGAAGTTATTTCTTTGAAAGGCTTGCTGCATTTTATTTGGCAGAAACAAATAGTGCGTTCAATAAGGCTTAAGTGTTATGGATTGATATTTGAGGCTGAGGACTAGCTGAAGATACCAATAGCTGGAAGACTTTCTAAAAATAAAAACAAACTCATTCCTGGAGTAATCACAGGACAGTATTTTTTTCACTTGGGACCTGTTGAAAAGCACATTTCACGGTTGGATCGGGGGCACTGTGCCTCTGTGTTTCACTTAGCAGAACACTATGAAAAGAGGGAGTTGTCAAATGTCTCGACAGCAACTCCAGGATAATGTGACCGGGGTTCCAAAAGCGCGCTAGACCCGGGAACTCCTTAAGGGTAGAATGCGTCTCATGCTTAATCCCTGGCACAGGGGAGGGTATTTAGCTAAGGGCTGTTGATCAGACTGTCATTGATGTTACTCTGTCTATTTCAAATGGGGTTGCGTTCTATGGCACCTTGCTGGGCAAAGAGGCTCTGACTATGAAGCAATAAAACACCTTGCATTCTCAATAGAAGCATTGTGGACCTTTTTATTTACCCAACATGCTCACTTGGCGTGGAGTCTTAGGACCTCAGTGCGGGTTTTTTAGCTGGTGCCATGTGTTTAACTTTCCTCTAAAAGTTTGTGACATTATTTGTTCGGGGAAAGCAGAGTGGGATCTTAGGGAATCTCAATTTTCTTTTAGTTAATCAACAGGTCGAAGTGAGAAATATCAATGGTGATACGTTATGAAATTGTTTTAAGTTTTAGGCACGGAATCAAGCTGGTAAAATGCACTTCTTTGTGGATAATTGGGATAGCATGATCCCTAACATTTTTAGCTTTTCAGCATCTATTTGCAGCAGCGCTGGATTCTATGGCAGAATACAATTCAATTAAACAAAGCCTCGGGTGCTGTGTATCTTGTGTCACTCAGGATGCAAGACGATAATCACTCCCCAGAATCTTGTCTCCAGACCATCCTCGCTGTCAGATTTCTAGCCTCATCCCATCAACATGTGCTCAGCCTCTCCCACTCCCCGTCTCTACCCACAATATTAGTAACATGCAAATGCCACACAGACTTTCCACACTTCTTCCTCCGTCCAGCCTGTGGAGGTGTCCAGGAGAAAGGACATATTTTAGGCTTACATTTACCAGATTGTGACGGTGGCTGTCTAGTAATACATAATGATTTTAGGTGGTATATGAACATCTTTTTATTTTAAAAGAAATATTTTTTTAATGTAACCATCTTAATATGATGACTGATACTATTTGGCACTCTTCCAGTTTCCTTTTAAAATACATTTATTTAAAGTTGAAAAATAAGTGTATTTAAAGAAAATGTTATATAATTTAAAAATATTCATTAACAAATGAACGTGAAAAAAATCCCAAGGGTAGTAGGCAAATGACCAGGGTCTAGAAACTGATATTCTAGGCATAACTAGACAGAGTAAATGTTAATTACTTTAAGAGCAGAAACCAGAAATTCTTTTTTTGGTAAGAAAATGTCTTCACTTGGTAAAATGCCTACCTAATGTAAGAGCCAAAGGTTCTAAATCCCTGGCACAAAACTAGGAATTTTTTGCATGCTGTTGAGACAGGAATATGAGTGAACTGAGGAGGGAGAAGGTTGGAGAAGGGATGAGATTCAGAGAAGGAGAGGCGGAGCTCTGCTTGGAAAAGAGTGAACACCCAGTGCCGTGGTGGCTGTCTGGGACTTGGAGCGGGGTCAGGCTGCGTATCTCTATTTGTTGGTTTGTTTGAAATGTATGTGAGGTGTGTCCTGGCCTCTCCTAGGATCCAGCTCTTCAATAAAACTTTCTAGCTTGGCTAGGAATTGCGTGTTGAATGTTTACTATGTGTGAGGACATCATGAGCTATAAATGTCACATGCGTTACCCATTTAATTTGTGAAACAACCCTATGAGGCACGTGCCCTTATTACGTCCATTTTACAGTGTGTGGTAACCAGGGCATGAAAAGGGTTAGCAGCCTGCTCAGGGCCGTGGAACTGCGCCGTCTCCTACACACGACAAACATGGCATGGGCCTATGTGCATATGTGCGAGTGTGCACTGTTGAGATGGCTGGCAGGCCTGTCTGGGTCCATGTGACTTGGAGGAGAGACTGCAGAGGGGACACCCAAAAGGCACAGGATGGTAGAAGGCTAGACAAAAAGACTAGACAAATGCCAGTGAAATTCAGAGCTCTGAGCAAAAGTTTCAGACTTCAATGGGCTGTAGAACTGAATGACTCCAGCCAATTTTTCCCGGATATCGGGGGGCAGAGAGATCTTCTTGACATCTAGAGCTACATAAAAGGCCTAATATTTAAGTATTTTGTTGGGCCATCCTGGCCACTTCTTCTTTTGTTCATTTGGTTTTGTTGAATGAGTTTACTAATTCAGTTTGATCCTTACTATTATGTATCTGTCTGTGTTCTTCGCTACAAACATCAGAAACTAACTTGCTAACATATTCCAAGGCAATTTCGGAGAATCTACAATGTACAGGCTTAAAGAATTAAGGACACAATATTGGAGGACAGGGCTTGTAAATAAACAAGAACTTGGGGGGTTCTTGTTGAGCTCGGAAGTAGAATGATGGCCAACCACAGGAAGAAGTGTGGAGAGACCACGAAGCTCCTCTTTCTATGTGCTGCTGAAGGGCCAGAGTCCTGGGGGATGACATCTGATTGGCCAAGCCAAGTCATGTGATGGCTTGCTGTCCAGCTTTTTTTATTAGTGTTTTCCCTTAAGGGCATTCGTTGTAGGCAGCAGTGGACGTAGGATGAACTGAGTCAGGATGAAAAGCCAGCAGTGAATCACACCGTGGTTGGAGGGGCAAGTTGCTGATGAGTCTTCTCCTTTGGTAAATAGTGTCTCATAAACTTAGCAGTCAGCCAGCAGCTCTTTGCAGACGATCTGACACCCACCTGATATGTTTTTTGGTCTGTTTGCTTCTTGTTGGGGCTCTGGAGAAGACAGCTGCATTTATTTTTTGAAGGTTGAAGAAAGAAAAGTAAAAACAGTGGCTTTGGTGACGTTTCAGCAGAAACTCTGTGTAGAACACCGTCTGCCTGCATTTGGGCAGTGAGCCCGGTGGTACCTCACCCCAGCACTGAGCCTAAGCCCTAGACGCTACTGAGTATGGCTTACTGCCTGTTGTCAGAGATGGCCCGTGCTTGCTTTTCGTTTTGTTTTGGTGAGAGATCAGGGGTTTTTTCCACTGGCCGGTGGCTTTCCTCAGCTTAAGCGTTCTCCCTAAAGGCAGTCCAGGTCTCCATCTTTTTCTTCCTGCTGTTTATGACAGTGACAAAGTTTCTGCTTTCTAAGAATTTATCTATCAGTTTCTAGTTCCAGAAAAGTATAGGCTTCAGGTAGGAGACAAGTCAGTGGGGGAAAGTTCAAATGTGTACACACTCTTCCTCTGAAGATTTCTCAGGATACTAGCCCCTCTGAGGGGAGAAAAAGTTTATTTTGTATCTTGATTCTCTACCTGTGGCTTCCTCCTGCCCTTGGCTCATCTCCTTGCCACATGGGCTCGCTACACTTTCCTGCTGCCCTGCCTCTCTTTGGTTTAAGATTCTGTTTCTCCTCCACAGAATAACTGTTTTGCTTTCTTATTAATGTTTCTTATATTAAAAAAAAACAAAAAAAAAGCCTCTCATAGGAATGATAAATCACATAAAATAACTTGCAGCGTTTTCTTCCCTTCACTAGGGTTTCTGGAAAACTCAGAGCCAAATGCGTAATTATCACTAGCACGAACAGATGATCTCCAGGCACTCACAAGGGTTCCGACTTGCCTTTATCTTTATGTTTCCAACTCCTTTGGTCACTTTATCTTATTTCCTTTGCTTTCTTAACAATATCTCGTGTTGATTATTTTTGTGAGTCACTTGAAGGGAGGAAGGACAGAAGGGAGAAGGAAAGGGAGAAAGGAATTCAAGGAGGAACCAGTTTTCCAGGAAGGAGAATAATTTTTTCTGCTTCCTTTGGTAAGGCTTGATGCCGTGTGCTGGGAAGTCACTAAACATTTTTGAATAGAAGATCAAAATGGCAAGCTTTTGTATAAAACACAGAACATCTGAATAAATACCAAAAGTTGAGTACCTTAAATATAAAATACAGGTACTTGATGTAAATGCGTCAGTTGCAGTCCGCGTGTAACAACATGAATTAAAAACCATAACAAAGGTGAGTATCTGACCTTGAATTAATTACCCAGTTGCTTTAATTCTGTCAGCACACGAGTTGCAATTCATGACTTCGAATCAAGAAATGAATTAATTGAAAATCAATGTGATTACAAGAATTAATTGAAATTATCTGATTTTACACAAAGAAAAAAGAGCAATTTCTAAAATAAAAGAGTTGGTTTGGGGCTTGAGTATTAATACTGATGACAATGCATGTATTTCACTTAAGTCTGAGAATAAAGTTGGAATAATGCTATGTATCCCAAAGCGTTGAAGTAACTAATAGAGTTTGAAATCCGTGCATACAAATTGTCAGCCCTGAAGACTTATCAATATGTAATTGATTTGCAAGCAGAGTAAATTTATGTTTGTAACCTGGCAATCGGAATGGTGAATATGTCCAACTTTTAGGCAGTAAATGTTTTGCAGGAAATCTCTCTTCAGTCTTTGAAATTGTGACATGCATTAGCATATAAGGAGAAAGTGAGTGGGTACCGTTTAAAAGGAGATATTTTTATGTTGCTTTAGAAATGTAAATGAGAATAACACTCAACTTTATTGCTTCACTGATAAAATGGTGATAATTCCCTTAGTCTTTGGACTGGATCAGGAGCACAGTGGCACTGAGCTGGAACTCGCCTTGTGGTGGAAACCCCTCGTGCCCCCTGGAGCCCGGGGGGCCTCGAGCTGGAGCCCTCCTGCCAGAGGATGGAGGAGGTCGCCCATTTCCAAATCAGTGGTCTCCCGTGATGTGTGGCATGTGCTGGTCGTGGAACCTCGAACAAATTATTTAATCTCTTAAGCCTTTAGTGTTGGCATCCAAAAATGGGATTCTTTTCAGGATTCTAAGTAATATGGGTAACACAGTATGTCACACATAGTAGGCATCGGACCGAGGGTAAATATCGCCCTTAGTCGTCACAGTAACTGTGAAATAGAGGCTTTTATGACCCCTAGGACTGCTAGTCAATTACTATACCCTATATGCTTCTTGATAGCTTAAATTCAGTATCCATTTGACTGGCTGACCTTATTATTTTTTTAATCAGTTGTTACACTTTTTTGTCCATTTGTCCCCAGTAGTGCCCATTCTCTGGTAAGGAAACTACAACTTTCAAAGATGATAGAACACCTCAATATTGGGGCTTACACATGGCAAAATTGGGCTGAGACCCTATGAGAACCTATTTGGTCCCATTTTCTGTTTATTCTGCACCTTCCATGAGCTTGGCACATTCCTGTTTGGGAATTGGAGGACCTGGACTGTGTCTTTTTTGCTCCTAGCCTGTGCTGTCCTCAGTATGGCCAGCTCTCCTTCATGTGCAATTAACCCCTCGATCGATGACCTCTGTTTAGAGGAGAACAGCTCTGACTTGTTTCTTCCTGCTTCTGCACCTGTTCCCGACTGGTCATGGACACCGTTGTATACATTTCGAGCAGAGAGTTGGCCACAGCGCTCCTTGGAAGGGCAGGAAGAAGGGGTGTTAACCAGAGGTCAGGAAGCTTCATGAACCCCATCCCTGCCACATGTTGTCACCATCACCCTCGTGGTTGAAGGAACCATTTGCTGCTGCGCTCACTGCGGAAGGCACCTCCAGATAGTGGAGGAAAAAAATGGTTCTTTTTCCCCCTCTTGCAGTCCAATTTCCCGTTCTGAGCCTCCTACTTGGAAAACAGCCAGAAGCCAGTGGGCAAGGAAGTATGGAAAGTGTAGTTCTCAGGCTCCCCGCCTCTCCGATGAGATGAGTGCCTGAAAAGTGGCAAATAACAGTACGGCTTCTTCCCTGTAACCTCGCTTCCCTCTGGAACGGACAGCTCCGGAACTTGAAGCATTGGGCTTCCTTCACAAGCCTCCAAGCTCACCTGTGCTCGCGTTAACAGAAACATCGGAACCTGTGTCTCTAAGTCTTCATCTTCTTGACCACCAGAAGCTACCGTTTGCCCAGGTCACCTTGTCCAAGTATTTTGGGGCACTTGGTTACTACTAAATGTAGGTGCTTATAAGTATCCCTGAATTTGTTATGCCTCCCAAGCTGAATAAACTGTTCTGCCAGCCTCCAGCTCCAACCCTTCCAGTGAGGTGCTAATCTGAATCTATTCTGATGAATGGCAAGTCTCCAGGACTCAACGGTTGTGCCTTGGCTCTAGTAAAACAGAAAGCCTCTTGATACTGAACATCCATATTATTGTCCATGTAAAGTGAGACGAATATGCCTTCTGTGTAATACCTGATCCAAGTGGGTCCCATACTAAAACTGCTTGAGTTGGACATGTTTCAGAAACCAGCGATACAGCACTGCCTAATCTCAGACCTGAGCGTTTTCCAAGGGCACGCGGAATGTTGGTATCAACTGTTACCTGTTCTCAGAACTGCCACTCACCTGCAACATTCTGAGTCTCTTGCCTGGTCAACGCTGGTGAATCTTGTTGCTTTTCTTGTGACACCTTGTTGTCCCTCCCTGCAGCTTGGTTCTTTTGGAATCTTGCCAGCCATCACCAAGCCTTATTTAAACCTTAAATTTCAATAAGAAACTTTTTTCTAGATCGTTCCACTTCTGTGTGCATCTATGCATGAAGATAGCTAGGGGTGGGGCACTGAGGCATTGCCTACTTTTATGAAAAGCTTTTACAGGATCTCTTCGATTCTCAGCTCTAGTGCAGTCAGAATTCCCTTTCTACGTCAGAGGATTACAGTATGGTCTGTTTTGAAGGGTCACTTGGATTCCAGAAAAACTGGGTCTTTTTGTCCCTCTTTTTAAGAATGAGTCGTTATGAGATTCGAGAAGCATATGACTGATGCTGAGAATGATGGGAAATGCTTTCCAAGCTCCTTTTGACAATCGGGAGCCTTGCGCACGGTTTGTAGCATCTTGAAGTCGCACAAAGCACAGAATACAGAAAAAATACAAAGGGTTTCAGAGAGGTTAACTGATTTGTCCTAAGCCCACACAGCTAACAAGTGATTAACCTGAAACTGAAACCCAAGCCTTTGTTTCTAAAATCACTGCTTTGTTCAAACTACTTTCCAGCTTGCCAAAGACAGCAAACTATTTTATAAAGGGCATATAGTTTAGATTAAAGTGTTACTTAATTAAACTTGTCTAAATCTGAAAAATGGATGTCGACAATACTGGGAGAATATTAAATCACTTGTTCCTTTCTGCCTTGATCATTTTACAAGAATAGTTCGCTGTGGTTCAGAGATTCAGACGCTCCTCCAAGCACGTGACCTACCTGATCACCTTTAATCCTGACAGCTCTGTGAGTTCCTTCCTGTAGGGGCTAAATGTTCATGTCCCCCTGAAATGTGTAAGTTGAGATCCTAAGCCCCAATGTGGTGATAGTAGTAGGTGGGGACTTTGGGAAGTAACTAGTTCACAAGGGCAGGTACCTTGTCAGAGGGATTAGCATTTGTATGAAAGAGACCCCAGAGAGCTCTGTGCTCCCCACCATGTGAGGACTCCGTGAGAAAGTGGCCAACTGCGCACCAGACTCCAGGTCTGCTAGCCACTTGATCTTGAACTTCCCAGCCTCCTGATCTGTGAGGAATAAGTGTTTGTTGTTCAAGCTACCCAGTCTCTGGTAACTTGTTATAGCAGCCCAGACTGACTATGACACTCACCGACAGTGTCCCTGTTATTACCTAGGGGGGTGACTGAGGCCGAAAGGAATCTTTACCTTGTCCAAAGTTACATTTCTCATAAGAAGAGAAGCCAGGATTTTTACCCAGATTTGCTTGATGTCAGAGTCTATCCTTTGAGCTGTGCACTTTGCAGGTGCCACGATTTCTGTGTGGCAGAGGGTCTGCCATTACTCATTTTCAGACTTGGGTTCCCAAACTGAAGGATGTGTTTGTGTGGCCTGCCCAGGTCTTTAGAAATCGAGTCACATGCCTCTGGGGAGGCTGGGCCCTCTCCCGCTTTCCAGAGTGACAGTGACTCTTACTGTCCGCGGAGAAGCCATTTGAACTCTTACATGTCCTTCTGCAGACCAGCCTCCCATGGACAGGGTGTTCCACCTGCCCACCAGGCCTTGGAGGCTTCTCATTTTATCACTTAAATTTGGGAGACAGTGGTGAGCATGACCTCCAACTTAGAGAGCACATTGTGACATTTGTACCTGCAATTTTCTCCATGGAAATTTGTTGTATTACCATTTTGCAAATAGGGCTGTGCTAAATATGAGAGCTTTTTTCAATTAAGGAATTGGAACAGATTTCTAAATAAATGCCTGTTAAATGAGTACCATTTTATCAGTCAGGTAATGATGGCAGGCAATGTTCTGATTTGCATCTCTAAAGAACTGTAAGAATAATTTTATTTTTTTCTCCTTTGCCCACTCACTTGCTCCTTAACTTATAATGGCTTTATTAATTTCAGTGCTTGCAAAAGATTTTATACAAAGTACTCATCTTGGAATGTTTAATACTGGCAAGCCTTTATGCATATTAGAAATAGATGCATATTTATTATAAGATTTCACTATCAACAATGTAACTGACATTTTTAGTGTCACCTTTATGTCAAATGTCACCATTGTTATTGATTCAATATAATTATTATAGTCCAAATCCTCAAAAGTTGAATTCCAGAAAAAGCATGTGTGTGGAGAGAGATAAAACTAGAAAGTCAGTTTTCAATATGGAAAAAAAATGGAACTTCTCAGCACTCAGAAAATGTTGGTAATAGGAAGTGAACAGAACTTGATATCGAAGGTCTGGAATTGTGCTTGTTCCGCACAGAAGAAGGAGAAGCCATATCACATGTACTAGGAGGATGACTCTGGCTGAGTTCAGGCAGAATGACAGCAGAAGACAGGAGTTAGGGGCTCAGGGGTTCAGTTAGGGGACTGCTATACTTGTCCAAGGAAGGAGGGTAAGGCCAGGCTAAGACTAGTGTGGGGACAGAGGAAGAGGACGCAGATTCTAGAGGAAGTAGAATTCATGGCAGAAGGTGACCGATTGCATGAGATGGAAAAGGAAGACATTTCAAAGGTGCCCACAGAGAAGGCGTAGGGTGCATGGGGAAACAGAGCTTAGACTGGAGCTGGTGGAGGTGGAGAAACCTGTGAGAGATTTGGTGACAAATATCCATTAGATCGTTGTGTGACTGCATGATGAGTTAAATAGACAAAATTGACACCCCCTACCCCCAACCTCTAATAATCTTCTAGACAAGGGAGAGGTACATGTAGCTCTCTAAATATTCCTGCCAAGGGGACTACCCATTGTACATCTTTAGGGAATCTGGAATAAGGAATTATTTCCTTTGTACTTCATTTCTAGTCAATAAGATTGTGGGAATTGAGTCTAATCTTTTTTATAGTAAGTAAATTCTTTACGGCTCATGAGGATTATCCTATAAGAAATGCACAAGTATTTGGAAAATAAATAGTGCATTTAATATGTTTTAGACAAGCTATGATAACTGCGGATCTCAACTAATTTAGTACTTTAGGAGACAATAAGATAAAATTCTTTCCCTAAAACGGAGTGTTTTGATGGCTTGTCCTGAGTTTGAACTGATTTTTATCACTGAACACTGACAGAAGTTTTGAGAAAGGAATCAAGTGAACACCAAAGACTCCCGAGGCTCAGGAAAATTGCAGCTGATTTCTGTTTGTAACTTCAAACGTGTTTTGTTCCACGGTCGTGTTGTTGATGGACTAGCATCACCCAGTTTGCCGCCCCTTACTGGGTGCATGGGGGGGACTACTGGCCAGTCTGTCGTCTATGTTGAGAGGCTGCACAGGCCTCTCAGACCAGTTTTCTGGACAATCAGCCCGTCAGGGTTATGGCTCTCTACACCAGCAAAAGAGGCATTGACTGTGGGTAGAGATTGGTCTTGGAATCCAGGATTCTGGGGACAAAATCAGAAGAGAGAAAGGTTCAATCCACTTCAGAAAGAAAAACAAACAACTTCTAAGAATCTCACTTTATTTGTTTGCAGGAACATGGATGCTGCTAATTAAGAACAAGGAAATTGAAAGTTATTTAAAATCTCATCGAGTCCGAAAACCCTAGCAGCTAGTCATATTCTTTAAACAAATCTGTAATTCATATTTAACTAATTGAGGCATGCTTCTGTCTAATTATGTTGAACTGATGGGGTTTTACTCTGTGAAAAAAAAAAAAAAACTAGTAACCTTTTTACACCAGCTTAATTTTAGCACTGTTTCGTTTAGAGTTATGTAACCCGACTCTGCCACCCTCTCCTACCCTTCTTGTCATTGCCGTCATTAGCCCTCACCATCTCTTCGCGGAGTGATTGGCGTCATCTCCAGACTATGGCTGTTTCACCTCCAGTTCATTTAGCAGCCGGGTGACTGGCTAGCTTTCTATAGCTTAAGTCCAAGCATGCCCATCCCCTGTATTTTTTAAAATTAGATTTATTGAGGTTACATTGGTTAATAGGGTCATGTAGGTTTCAAGTGTACATTGCTGTAATACATGATCTGTATATTGCATGGTGTACCCACCACACAAAGTCAAGTCATCTTGTGTCACCAGGTATTTGGCTCCCTTTACCCCTCACTACCCGTCCCCTGTCTTTGGTCAACTTCCTGTTCGTATTTCAGATGGGAACTTGGCTGTTTCCTACAGACCGCTAAGCCTTCCCCACCTCCTCTCCCTGCTCCCAGGGCTCTGTGTACAAATTGTTATGATCAATTGTTTGTAATTGTCAGAATTGTTTGTAATTATTTGTTTAATGTCTACCTCCTCTGTTGGGCTTTTTGGGCCCAGACTTGAACACACTGTCTGGCATATTATAGTGTTGGAGAAATTTAACTAAAGTTGAGAAAGTCTTTATATTTCACTTTACAGCTCTTTAGGCGGGTTCTCGTCATCACCGAAGGTCTGCCATAGATAGGTTTGCGCCCAATGGATATCAACAGTCACCACCTTTACATCTCCCCCGCCCCCACCAGTGAATTTCACTTGCAAGTATGGATTCTGAAGCTGTGCAATTTGGAGAAGGGGTGGGAGGATGGAAGGAACACCAGTCCTTTATTTGAAATTGAAAGCCTATCCTGTGGATGTGTTTCCAGATATCATGGCATGGGACTTCTAGTGACAGGGATGGTGCTCCCTTTATTTTGTGTCCCCCACCCGGGGGGGACTTTTTTGCAGTGCTGTCCCTACCCCGCCCCACCCTCTCCTGCTATTTCTGGTAACAGGCATTGAGCACTCAGCAGTGGAGGTCCTGCATTCAACCCTTCATACGTAATTTCTCATTCACTGCATGCAACAGTTCTGTGAGAGGGTCCTCTTACCATTTACATTTTATTGGTGGTAACATTGAGACACAGACAATGTAATTAACTTGCCCAAATTCCTGCAGCTAATACCTGGAGGAGCCAAGGATCCAAATTTAGCAGGTCTGGTTCCTGAGCTCCAGGTCCTGACTACTGTGCTGCAGCCTCCTCTGCACCACTATCCCACCTATTACAGACACTGGCGGTGTTACGCCGGGTCCGAAGACCGCCACTACTCGTCTCACGGCTACAGCTATTACTGCAACTGTCTCTATTCACTCTATTATTTCTGCTGTCTGTACTACCACAGCAGTGCCGTGTGTCACGCAGATAGCCCACTCTCTCTGAAGAGAAAGAGGGCCTGTGTCACCCCGGAGAGAGGAGCTCGGGTGCTCTGTGATCAGGGCCCCTTAGAGGAGATTAGCCCCCTTTCAACAGACTTTCTGTTTCTCTCTGACTGCCTCGTTCTCTGGGAATTGTCCTTCTAATCAGAAATCTTTTAGCTGAATTCCCCTGTCCTCTTTTTTTCATCCCCAGAGGGAGCCCGGATCCGCTGGGGACCTAGAATGTTAGCGCACACTGATGGTCCCGCAGAGACCTTGAGACAGTTGCAGCCTGTCTCACGTGTCAGAATTCCCACTGCCATGTCCTGGAAAGTAGTCACTTGCTTCTGCCAGAAAATTCCAGTCCTTTTTAAAAGTGTGTCCAAGTCATTGGTTAAATTGGACTTAACAATCAATTCAGTCCAGATCATTAGGTATTTCAGCGAAGACAAACAACTACAGTGAGATTGGGTGAAATTATGCAATATTCCAGCAGTCAGGTCCGGCAACAGGTCTGCTTTACTTTTTCTCTCATTTTCTGTTCAACACCTATGTTTTTGTTCGTCCAGTTGCTGCCCTCATCTCTCCCCACAGAGTGCGTGTTGTCTGCATCGGCCTCCTGGAAGGGGGTCCGGCTGCCGGCTCTGCTGTGGACCGGAAGCCTTTCCTTCAGAGGGTTTCAAATTCTACCTCATTGAAAGGCACTGGGGAACATGGAACTCACTTCCTTCTCGGTCCCTGGACATTTCCCAAGCAGATCACTCTGGTCTAAGATCGATGCCTTTGGCTCTGTCACAGTTTCCTGTTTCCTGCTGTCTTTCCTCTCTTCTTCCTCCCCTGCTTGGTGTTACTGGCATGCCATCCGACACCCCACTTGCCCCATCCCCCCCAGTTCTCTCTTTCTCTCGCATTCGACTCTGCACTTGCACTCTCATCCATAACCCCGGTTTTTCTAACATTTTTTTTTTACTGAATATCTTTATCTTTCCGAGCCTCTCATTTAGTTCTCTGGCAGACATTTCCCTTTCACTGTACAAGTGAGTCTGTTAAGGAGCACTTGCGTACACACTTGTGAATTGACAAGTGTTTACCAATTGTCCGTAACGTGTGTGGCTGGTCGTAGTTAAAAAGAAGTGTGCGCTAACTGTTCTGGCTAGTGATAAGACCTCATATCAATAACTTATTTACACAATATTTCAAAGTGTACAATGTGATTCCACATGCACTGTTGTCTAATTCTCATAGCATCCAGAAAGTAGGGCAAGTGTTATTAACCTAGCGTATAGATTAAAAAAATTAAAAAGTGAGGTTATGAAAGAGATTTTTTTTTTGCACTGTGGTGAAGTCAACCACAGTGTAGGACAAAACCAAGATTCGAATCAAGATGTTTTGATTCTTGTTCGCTTGTTTTTCACTATACATGTGGCAGGAAATAAACACAGGCGCATCATAAGGATATATCAGCATGATATAGTGATGTTATAAGATGCTAAAATACAGGTAGAGAGACATGCTGATTTTATGGTGTTTGGCCTAGATTGGGATATTTGGAAAGGTTAATTGAAGTTTGGTGCATAAAGGAGGAAAACTTTCGCTGTACCTGTCTAGGTTCTTTGGCTTGTTTTATAATAAAATTGACGTAAGACAGATTAACAGGAGAAAAACGAATTTCATTATATATACACACACACACATATGTATATGGGCTTCTCACAAAGACAATGAGACCCAAGGGCAAATCTGGCAGTTGAGCCTTATATGCCATTCTGACCTAAGGAATGGGATAGGAGCCCCAGGCTTCAAAGGGAAGGAGAGTAATTCGCAGGATGATAAGAAGAGCAGATGTTTAGCATGACCTGCCATACAGACAGGTCATTCAGATAAAAAGCTTTTTCTGGTAATAGTTCTCTTTCTGGGTCCCCTCTCTAAATTCTTTTAGGTTATTAAGGGAGAGATAAACATTTTTCTTGAATCTGCTGCATCTTGATTGCCTTCAGCTTAAAATAATCTACATACCAAAGTGGCATGTTTTGGGGAAGCTTGTCCTGAACCACATCAAGTGAGAAGTGGCTGAGATCTAGAGACAGATTTATTCATCAGAATATAGTTGGTTTGGGGGAAACATAACAGGTACATGATGGAAAGATTAGTCCATAAGGTGATAGTATAATGAGCAGCTGGCATCAGGCAGATCCAGCAAATGGTAATGTTCAGAACGCAGCAGTGGGGGATCTGGAAGTTAATTACTTTAAGCCATGTAGATTGTTGTCCTTAGAGACATTTCCAAAATGTACTAGGGAACCATCTATAATTCCTAGAGTGGGAGGACTAGTTAGGGAGAACCCAGATGCTGAAGTGATGAGGACTTGGGACAATTACTATAAGAGATCGTCAGGAACATAGGAACGCATTTGGATACCAGTCGAAGCTAGAATGCAAATTGGCGGCTGGGTCTCAGGATCCATGCAGAAGCCAAGAGTCCAGAGCTGGGATATAATCCAACTGAACCGCAAGGATGACTTGATGTCCAGTATTGTCAGTAACATCAGCATTAAATAGTGAAGTAACCTTTGGATGCCCTTGATCATGGATGAACCAGATCTCCAATGCACATTCTAATAATGATAATGTGCCTTACAGACTATTTCTTGGAAAAGACAAAAATAAGAGAAAAATTCAGGGTGAGTTTACATTAACAGGGGAGACTTCATGAGAATCTATCTGCTCCTTGAAGTATAGGAAAAATATAGATCATCCATGCAGTGGCTAAATATTTGATGAGTGCCATTAGTCAGAGTTTCAAGCAAATTTAAAGTCATTTAAGCAAAAATGGAAATTTTATTAGCTCACCAAACTGAAAAGTTTAGGAGTGCAACTTGCTGGACCAGGGCCTCAAACAATGTTTATGGAATTGGCTTCTCTTTCTACTCCGCCATCCTCGTAAGCGGGATCTTTCCAGGTAGCAGTGACTTGAAGTTCCAGGCTTAGATCCCATCAGTTTTAAATGCAGATAAAATAAAGGTATTCTTTGCCGGTGGTTCCAACAAAGTACCAGAATAAGACCATTGGTCTAGTTTCATTCATGTAACCATCTTTGAACCATTGTGGTTTGTGTTATATTTCTATTGGAATTTCCAGGGGAATGAAATATGGTAATTGGCCAGGCCTAGGTATGTGCTGTCCGGGGGGAGATGTGGGAGAATAGGCATAGAATAGAAATAGTCCCACCCAAACCATGTTTTTTCCAAGGAAAATGGAGTTCTTTTGCCAAATAAAGGTAGGATGAATTCTTGATAGTCTTAATGGTGTAGGTGTCCAATCAAAGACCAAAGTTTATCTGTGAAGGAGACTAACCTCAAAAGGCAGAGTTCTTTGGAGTTCAGTTGTGAAGGAAATCCTTTGTTCACTTGAGTAAGATCTGGTTGTATTATTATGTAAAATGGTTGTGTCCCCATGGGCTGACCAGATGGGGTTTCCACCAGGAGTCTGATGCACGGACTGAGAGAGAGGTGTGCCAGCTGGTAGGTTTCAGTGGAATTGACCAGGCTGGTGGGATTAGGTGGCTCTTTGGGTTTAGAGAGAGTGAAAGTCTGGAGAAGACAGCTAAGAGAACGGAAATCGAGTTGTGCTGGTTGGTAGGTCACACTAGGGGTTTTCATCCCCAAACCAGACTGAAGCTTGGTTTTTACCCTCTGGAACTCCTGATTCTCAGTAGAAGACCTACGGTAGAGTCACCTCTCAGTGAACTGGTTTCCTTTTAGAAAATGGAAGACATGAAGTTCAAACACTCTTTTGAATTTCAAAGAACTTCTTCTTATTAATAAGCACTAATGACTCTCACTAGTTCAAACAAATGATTAAGGTTGACAGTAGAAATGTAAATCTCACTGAAAAAAGGGTTTCTGGTAATATTCCTTCCCTATTTATGGGTGTTATTCTGACACATACAAATATGCTTGTGTACATATATGGTAAGCGGGTGTACACATGAGGAGGCGGTGGTGACTGTTCTTCTAAGTAAGTGTATATTCCCAAGTGGGTGTGAGTTGTGTGGATACAGCAGCTGTTGAGTCTCAGTGTGGTTTTCTTTCAATTAGTCTGAAACTAGGCTCTGCTTCAGATGGAAAAGACTGAGAGCTAAGTCAAGTCTTGTCCAATATCTTACTGTCACAGAAGCCTGGAGACAGAGAGCAAGGGACTTTACACAATAGCTCTGTCCAATAGAAATATAATGTGAACAACAAATGTGAGCCACATATGTGATTTAAAATTTTCTGCCCTGGCCAGTCAGCTCCTTTGGTTAGAGCATCACCCTGATACACCAAGGTGCCAAGTTCAATCCCAGGTTAGGGCTCAAACAAGCATCAACCAATAAATGCATAAATAAGTGGAACAACAGCCCTGGCTGGTGTAGCTCAGTGGATTGAGCACTGGCCTGTGAACCAAAGGGTCGCCAGTTGGATTCCCAGTAAGGGCACATGCCTGGGTTGCGGGCTGGGACCCCAATAGGGGACGCGTAAGAGGCAGCCACACATTGATGTTTCTCTCCTTCTCTTTCTCCCTCCTTCCCCCTTTCTCTAAAAATAATAAAATCTTTAAAAAAAAATAAGTGGAATAACAAATCCATGTTTCTCTCTCTGAAAATCAATCAATAAAAAATGTATAAAATTTTCTAGTAACTATATTAAAAATAAGTAAAAGAAGACAAGGAAAATTAATTTTAATAACTTATTTAACTCAACATATCAAAAATATTATTTCTGCATACAATCAATATAAAAATTATTAATGAGCAAGTTTACATTTTTTTGATACTTAAGTCTTAAAAATGTGGTGCGTATTTTCTACTTACAGCACATGTGAATGGGAACACATTTCAAATGCTCAATAACTACATGTGGCTAGTGACTACCATAATGGACAGAGCAGTTTTAAAACATATTTGAAGGTCAGCAAATTATATGAATAGGTTACCACTCCCCATTTCTATCCTACCCTACCCTCCAGCTACAAACACTGTCAATGTATCACTCTTGCTCCCTGTATCCTGGTTCTGTGACTTCACCATCCCTCTGAACTGTTTTTGAGACATCCACGACCAACTAAGCAGTTCCTTGGCAAGTGACTTAACGCCATTCTGGCAATGCATATAGCTCAGCCTCTGACCTTTCCTCCATATTCTTCAGCTTCCTATGTGAGGCTGGTAAGCTGTCCCTGAGTTCTGGTGCAGGTGTTCTGTTCTTGCTTTACCATCCCTGAGTAATCATCAGGCTCTCGGGAACAAAGTCTCTTCCTCCCACCCCAACCCCGTGGACCAACAAGTTTCACACACTCAATTTTCTCTATTGCCTGTTCTTATACCTGCCTATTTATAATGGATATTTTCAACATGAAATACCATAGAGCTTCATTTTTTTTTTTTTTTTAGAATGATCAACTGCCTCATTTCTCAATGAACAGGCTACGTTTTCTAAGCAACTTCGCTGGACCTGAGATGTCTTATGCTTTTCTGTTTTCTTTTGTGACTCTGTCAATTTACAGCTCATTTCGTGCTTTGGCCACTGCTACTGCTGCTGCTGCTGCTGCTTCTTCTTCTTTTTTTCTGTCTCCCTCCTACAGCTTCCACTGTCTTGGCTGGACCAGGCAAACTACACAAAGAAGTGTGGGAACTCTGTCCTCTGCAGTTTTTCGGCTGTAGTTCTAATCTTGCATTGCGCCCGTGGCCAGGCTGTGTGGGCCCCCACTGGCTTCATTAGTGCTTTTCTTGGGCTTCACTGCAGATCCCTGTTGTTAGCCCCACATTGCCTGTGCATAAAATTTGGTCTGCAGCAAGAACCTGAACAAAAACAATTTTGTTTTGAGTTGAGGTCAGTGCCTTAGATTTCTATTTCATTATTAATGTAAATGATTGCCTCATTTTCAAAAAGAATTTGCTTTCTTTGTCAGGAGAGATATTATTATCCAACTTAATAAAATATCTATATTTTCCTTGAACTAGCAGTGTTTGTACATTTGTTTGCAGGTATCATTCATTGTAGTTCATTTGGACTTAATAGATTATTAAAACTGGAAGGGAATTTAAGATGATCTGTTCCAATCCCAGTGTTTGATCAGGACAAAGACACCCAGAAGTCCCAAGGCCACCTACGAGTCCTAGGCAAAGCTGGATAGATTTCCCAGTTTTCTGACTTCAAGGTCCATCCTTCCTTCCTTCCTTCCCTTTTTCCTTCCTTTCCTTTCAATTTCTACTAGGGAAGCTGGGTCAACTAAATTAAAGTATAACCTTCATAGGTATATTGTAGATACACCCTGCTAAATTAACTATGAAAGCAACTAGAATCACTAATATGGATTATACTCTTCAGTGTACTTATGTGGTCCCTAAAGCCTGGTAACAGTGACTGGTAATTTGTATTAAGTCGACAGAAGCCCTTAGCCTTGAATTTCCAATGTTCCCATCCACTTCTTGAATGAGGACTTGAATGGTTAACAAGGCTTGTGGTTGATATGAAGGAGCACTGATAGGATGACCAACCTGTTGGAGGTTGCACCAATCAAGATCCCAGAGGAAGGAGAAGGCACGTATAGATGGAGTAAATGTGTGTGCAGAGTTGAAACATCTGGGGATGATGGAGTACCAAGGAGCTTCCAACAGCAGTGAGATTTTACCACCCCTGTGTCTGAAAGCACAAGGGGAGAGAGTTGTTACCAGAACCCCAAAAGGTCTGTAGCAGGTTGTAGGAATTCACCCAGTAAGATCTGTGGTCTTCGGTAGAGGAATACAGCTACTGCCAGCCCGTGGCTCAGCAAGTAGAGAGAGATGAAGACATTCTCTAACCTCACTTTTCTGCTGATGCCTCCTGTTGATTAGACCCAACCAGAAGCCCGAGGGAAAGGGAGCTGACTGATGTGGACCCTACCCAGAGCCCAGGTGGAGAAGGTGGCCACAGTGATTGGTTCAGCTGGGTATAATCAGCGACTCCTAGGAATAAGTCAGAGGAATGTTCTTTTCCCTGGAATTCCGGAGAACATAGAGGCCTAGAGTTGCTGACAGCCATTTGATTACCTTCAAGGGATGGCCTGCTCAAGAGCAAAGCCATGACAGAAGAGAGTTGCTGGAAGAGGGAGGGAGGGAGGCCAGTCCCACTGACCTTATTTAAGTCTGCGATCCCACTCTGCATTCACCTAGCCCCTGCTACCAAAACTGCGAATCATGCAGCCATCCATTTACTTTTGCTGGAGCCACTTTGAGTTGGGCTTTCTGCCATTAAAAACCAAACGATTTCTGATTACTTCATCACTCTAAGAGGCTAGTTAAAAGACTTGAACTAGGGTAATACTAGTAGAAATGGAAAGGAAGTAGTGGTGTAAGACTGGGAATTAATACAGTTAAATATGGTTAGATTCAGGGATGAACAAGAAGATGCAATAAGATTAGTAAAACTATCTTGTAACTGGTCATTTATCCATGGTTAATTATCCCATGTTTTATGGAAAGGTTAAATTTGGTATAGAATAGAAGCTATTAAAAACTATGTTGGCTATTGTTGAGTTTATAAGGCAAATTGTGACTTATGCATGTAATGCAATTTTGTAAAAAATATCTGTCATATTTGCCTAGAAAATAATCTATGCACCAAGATATTTACGTTGCTTATGTCTTGTGAACAGGATAATGGATGTGAATGTTTGTTTATGTGTTGTGTTTTTCTGCTTTTTTCTTAATGTTTGTGAATTGCTTTATAATAAGAACAAAATAAAACAGGTGTAAATATGGTCAACAATTTTATATTTTTCACAGCAACTGGAGGAGGTAAATGCTGATCATAGGGGATGGGAGTTACTGACTAGGAGATTAAAAAAATACCCTTGTAATTAATCAGCCAGATGAGATGTACTGCTGGGGGGTGGGGGCGGGGGGGTGGGAAACATGCCAGGATCAGGCTGGAGGCTGTTGAAATAGCCTAAGCTATAGAGGATGCTCCTTAAACTAGGGAAATAAGAAGTAGAGGCCATTTTTTACTACTTTCTCATCTTGAGCTAAAGATCATTATAAGATACTGTGTCAACTTTCCATCAAGGAGAATTTTAAATGCATTTTAGAAAAATGAACCATCAGAAATGTTTAACGTAAGTGGGCCATGTCCCGTCTCAGGTGAATCCTGGAGCCTGTGTGTCAAAGGTACTGACTTTGGTGGTTATCAGGACAGTTCACTCACTGGTTCCTATTTCTCCTTCATGCAGATGATCAACATCCATCACTGAGTTCGTACATGGCCCCTGTTGCCTAGCAACATTAGTGGCATTGCTATGTGTGCATCTTAATCCCTGGAAGGTCTTATCCTTTATTTTATATCAACAAACTAGAGAGGGTAGAAGGAGGAAAAGATCATGGGAAAAAAGTGAAAAGGAAAATACTGAGCTATAAAATTATATTAGAGCATCTGAGTAAGTTTACACAAGTGAACATTTTTCAGAAAAAACGTTTTGATCCCACCTGAGGAATTGACCAGCAAATAAATCCTGAGTCAGCATTTTACTTCAACAGTCTGCAAGAAAGGAAATCCCCAAAACTGAATTGTTTTCTGTCTGGAACTTTCCGTCTACAAGGCCATGAGGATTCAAGAGAGCCCCACTCCCTCTTTCTCTTGGGTAGTTGTGATGAGCAGTGTTTTGCTGAAAGGACAACATCATCTTAGGGTTGTTCTTGAAAACCCTCTGGTTTCCATTGTCATCTTCCCGGAACGTAAGAAACTTACATTTTTCGTTTCTACAACTTCTGTGATCGTGAATGTGAATTTCATTAATCTACCTTTCTCTGGAGTCAAATCTTACTCAAAAGTTTCTTAAGGCCAGTATCTATGGTGTATTTTCACATAGCAAAAAAAAAAAAAATCACCCTTAACAATTCCTTAAACTGCATAAAGCCTAGTATACAAAAATGCATTAATATGCCCTCTCTCAATAAACTGACATCGCCATTTTTTCTAGTGTTGGAACAATAGATCACTCTTGAGAATTATATGAAGTAGTTGAGTTACATTTTTTGGGGGAGGGCCTGTTGATCACCAGCATTACAAGCACATTGGCAAGCTTTGTACCCAGTGAGGGCCAGTGGAAGCTGAGTTGACTGAAGGAATAGCAGACACCCAGTTCCCTTCTCATGCTTATTTGGGGGCATGTGGTCATTCTGCAGAGCAGGGAGCAGAATTGCCTGCAATATTCAGCTGGTGCCTCTCTCTCAGAGTAGGTTAAATGAGTATATGGCATAGCTCCATTATAAGTAGTGTTTTATTGTTATGTCCCATATATCACCAGTTTTCAGGCAACAAGGGGATCTCTACTTCTATCACTTAAGAAACTGGTAAATTAATAATTAGTAATAATTCATTCTTATTCCCCATCTTCACAGAATCAAAGAAACAAAGTGCTACAGAACTGAAGCAACTGTAGACATGAAAGGGATCCTGAGTGATATGAACCAGTTCCCTTCCTGACATAAGAAAATCTTAGGTGTTAACATTCTTGATAGAATCTATCATCTTAATGAGCCCCCTCGGAGCTGATGGATGAAAATCAGTCAAGCTCAAAAACCAATAAAATATGAAGTCTCACTGCTTCTACCTCCCTAGTCCCTCTGAAACCCTTTCATATCTCTCTGACAGTCTCTTCAGTGTCTTGATCTCTCACCTGAGTTATTGCGACATCCTCAGCCTTGGTCACACTGACTGAGGGTCACCCTTCAGCCCATTCTGTGGACTACATCTGGAGTGATGTTTCTACAGCGGGAATCTTGTTATGTCACTTCCCTGCTTCAAACACGTGAGCAGTCCCCGCTTGTTCTCAGATTAAAATCCAAACTCTAAACATGGCTTTTTAAGAATCCTGTGACTTGACCCCTGGTCTGTCTGTAATGAGTCATACCAGTCTCCACTTTACTGCTTGCACTTCAGTCCTGATGCAATGCTTCCATTTTTCTCTGTATTGGATTCTCTTGCTACTGGGAGCATTCTTCCCCATCTCTGACTTAGGCGACATCCTCCAAGGCTCAGCTTAGATGTCACTTTCTCCAGGAAGCTTTTGTGGATTGCCCAAGAGAAACACACAGGAGAGTATCCTGGCCACATTAGATTTCCTAGATTCAATTGGCCTTGAGACCCAGCTGAGTCAGCAGCCTTCATTGTGGTTATGTGCTCCATTTCAGTGAGTTTCTCTATTGCCTGAGCTCTATAATAGAATGGGTATAGTGATTTCATCTTATTTTACATAATGGTGTGTGGTTGACAAAACGCTTTCCCTCCATCCTCTCATCTGACACACTCGGTAGCCAGCTGTCTCCTTGCCCCTACTCAGCTGGCCCAGCAAAGCGGTAGAAGAAATGCGAGTCTTGGAACAGCTGTGCTGTGATTTCCCTGCTTCTGCAACAGTTGCAGCTACATGAGGGATGATGCATTCTGTATTCGTAACCTTTTACATTATGTAAGTGGTGTTATTATCTTGTTAAAGTGTCAGTTTTGATAAGGGTGTTTTGGGAATCCTTTCAAATGAAAATTGGGTTACAAAGTCACAGGGAAACATCAGAAGGACTAGGAAATGACTTCCAGAAAACAGATTGAGGAAGAGCCTGATGAGGAAAGCAACTGTAGTGAATTAATTATTTTTAAGGACACTTTTTATTGAAGCATAAAATATACCTAGAAATGTGCCCCGATCAGGTCACACCTTGATACATTTTCTGCAACTTGAGAAGACCTATGTCACAAACACAATGTTCGCAATGCCGGAACACCCAGTCGCTATCCCTCCCCGGCAAAGGGAACCATTATCCCAACATCTGACGTCGTAGATTAGTTTTGAATTTCATATAAACAGAATCATGCGTTCTGTCATTTTTCTGTCTGGCCTCTTTCACTCACCATTATATCTTTGAGATTGATTCATTTTGTTGCTTGTCGAATCACTTAGTTCATTCTCATGAGAGTTAAGCATGTATTCCATTATATGAGAATACCATAATTTACTGATTCATTTTCCTGTTGGGCTCTTGAGTTGTTTCCAGTTTTAGGTTATTATGATTAGTGCTCTACAGATTTCTGTGTGTGTCTGTGTGTGTATGTAGCCCTTTCTACTGTGCGTCAAGTTAGTAGGGAAATTGCTTAAGTGACAGGGTATGAGTATGTTCAGCCTTTGATGATGTTACCCGTTTTTCACCAAAAGCACATGAGGGTCCTGATGCCCCACATCCTTCCCAGTGCTGGAGTCGGCAATTCTGCTATCTTTTTCTAATGAAGTTTCTTTTTTTCAAGTCTTTTGACCATTTCACTATGAATTCATTCTTTTTCGTACTGATTATTAAGGGCTTTTTCTGTTTTCTGAATTAAAGCTTTTCCCTCCTATCCCCTAATACATCTATAGTGAATATCTTCTGCCACTGCCACTCTCTTAAAGGAGACTTTGGTGAACAGAAGTTCTTAAAAATGCAATCCAATTTACCAATTGGATTTTTTTATGGTTAGAACTTTATTTTAATGTCCTATTTAAGAAACCTTTAGTTACTTCAAGGTCAAGAAGATATAGCCCTATATTTAAAAAGCCGTTCTTTCTGATTGCACCTAATACCCCAAATCAGTGAAGATTATGTCAGGGCCTATTTTGGGACCCTGTTCTGTTCCTTTGCATCTCTACTTCTCTGATGTTCTGCATATTAACTCTACATAGAATTTAAACACCACAAGACGTTACATTGTTTTCACAGTGATAATAATTTTGATTTACTCACATATTTCCCTTTCCTCTTGCTCCTCATCTTCTGCATTTCCATGTTTTTCTCTGGGTCATTTCCTTTGTGAGGAAAACTCTCTTTAATAGTACCTTTAGTACAGGTTTGATGATGATAAATTCTCTTAGTTCTACTTTCCTACAAGTGTTTTTATTTTTCTTTCACCTTTGAAGGATATTTTTACTGGATATACAATGTTTAGGTTGAGAATTTTGTTTTCTCTCAGCACCGCAAAAAATATAATTTTATTGTGTTTTGACTTTCATGCCGACTGTGGGGAAGTCAGGTGTTAAGACTCGTCACTCCTTTGAAGGAATGTGTCCGTTTTCTCTTCAAGCTGCTTTTAAACATTTCTAGTTGTATTTGAGTTTTAAGTATTTTATTGTTTATTTTGTGCCTAGGTGTGCTTTTACTTGGTTTTGGTTGGATTCATAGTATTTACTGAATCTGGGGTTTGGTGTATATTAGCAGCTACAGAAATTTCTTGGAATGCTGTCTTTGCCTCCTCCTTCTCTTCACTTTCCTCGAACAGTGACTGCTTTCGTATCAGCGAATGGCTTTTCAGTGTGTCCGGTCTGTCTACCATGAGATTTTTAAAAATATTTTCTTTTCTATTTTTATCTCCATGATTCAGTCAATATCTTTTCTACTTATCTCCCTGTTTTTAATGCTCTCTTATCCACATCTAATCTGTTATTAAATCCATCTATTAAATTTTTAATTTCAATAATTACATTTTAATAGTCTAGAATTTTCACTTAGGTTTTTTAAAGTTTTCTGAAATTGTCTTGTGGCATTCTGTTCATCTTGTCATTTGTTTCCTTGCACATGTCAGTCACAGTTGTTTTAAAGTCTGTGTCCCCAACTGCTGTTCTGGGGTCACACCAATGACCCATTCTACTGTTCCGCAAGAGTTCTGTTACCAGAGGAAAGCTGGCAATTCCAACGAAGTCTGCCACGCTACTAAAGAGAACATTTAGTTAAAGTAGAAGAGGATTTGGTCAGAATCTATCCATGAATGTTTATTTAGTAATTACTATGTACCGAGGCACTTTTTAAAGTGCTAAACTACATGGCTTGATGGTCTCATGGACCACTCACCTTGACCGATTGCCCTTAGTGCTGATCTTCACTCCTGGCCTGCTGAGCATCACCTTCCGGTCCCCTTTCTTCATCCCCTGTCCCACTGTACCTCGATCTCTATTTCCCTCATTTTCTCCTCACTTATTCTGATTGTCCTATTCCACCTACTTTTTTACTGGTGACCCTTCCTCTGCCTCAAATGGCTTTGAGTAGACAAGTTCGAATGCCTGGGGAAGGTCTGGCCAATACACAGTGAGAGCCAATCAGGGGGTGAAGTTGGGGACTGACTGAAGTTGGGGTTTTCCTCAGGAAGATAAGTCAGGATTACTTATTAATGAATTAGTGGTAGTTGTACTATTTCAATTAAAATAATAATAATAAAGAATTTCTCAGAACACATTCTGAGGCCACTATCATCAATCACATTCTAAGGCACAGATTGTGCTTGTCACTTAAAATGAGTGTCAAATAGCTATAATCTATACATTCTTGGAGTGTTAGCTAATTAACATTTGCTTAATTACTGTGTCCTCAGCTGTTGCTCCAGGTTGTAATACAAGTAAAATGCCATATGCTGTAATTGATTTGTGTCCACAGACGTTAATCGGATGTCTGTGGGCTGCCGATTGGTGTCTGAGGCAACCAGTTTTCTATACTATATTTTTAACTAATTCAGAGAGAGAAAAACATGATGCAGCAGGGACTATTAGTCGTGGCAGTAAATAAGTGTGTCACTGCTGGCACTCCTCACACAGCCCACAGTTTAATGGATTTTCTACCTATAAATGGGCTACCTCATTTTTAGGATTTATATTATTTAAACTGGAAAAGATTTTAAAACACTATCTTGAAAATGCTGGAGGGTGGAGAAAGGATCTAGAAATTCTCACATCTCACATAAGAGAATAGGAAAGGACAAATCAGATTTGGTTTTACAGTTGGAGTCAATATGAATCGCTTTCTACAAGACAGTTTATCTAGAATGGTCAATGTGTCAGTCTTGTCAAGCCAATAATTATTACAATGATGTCAGTACAAATTAAAGCCACACTAACAAATAAGGATTTCTCCTGCTATAGACGTCTGGCATGGCATTGTAGGGTTGCTGAATGCCTTTCCTGTATCTGGGGCATCTTTGCTCCTTGTGGGTGGGGTATGTCCTGTATCCTGGGTGCTATTAGTCAGATTCACCTTATTAGAGTGTTTGGAAGGGAGGAATGTGATGATGCAGACACCATGGGAAATGCGTTGTCTGGCTTTGGGGGGCAGGAGAGGTGGTGTTGGCTCTGATGTCCACCCCAGAGTCCAGAGTGTGAGCTGTGGCCTCTGTGCCCAGTGGCGGTAGTGATGCTGGAATTTTCTCTGGAGCAATTCCAAAATGTTGTTGAGTGTTTTTCTAGTTGGGTTGATTCCAACTGTGACCTTCCAACCTTCCTAGAGATTCTTAAACTTCCTAATGTCCTTTAATAAATGTCTTTTCTGCCTAAATTAGCTAAAGAAGATTTTGCTACTTGCAACTAGAAATGCTGACTAATACCCCCTGTGTGATCACATTTGCTTAAAATAAATTGTTTACATAGAAAAAAAATGCAGCAGTGGTTATTTCTGCCAGGTGGGATTTCTGGAGTTTTCAATCTTTTTGTGTTAAGGCTTTTTTTATTTTTGAAATTTTCTACAGTGAGAAACCATTTCTTATGTCAAAGCTTCTGGGGAGTAAAATCATGGGCAAACTTGTTACTTCATACACTAATCCATTTGGGTGGAGCTTTAGAAATGAGAAGTGTTGTTGGCTTTCTGAGATTGGGTTGAAATTAATGTAAAAAGGAGGAATCATAGCCATAGAACTTCACGGAGATTTGGGAGCTCAGGTTCTATGCTGGTGTGAGCTTGAGTATACATCATCGGCCTCCATTCTTTCATTTGCACAGGATCTGGGCTGGAGTAGATCAGTGACTTTTAAACTGGGATCTGTGTATCCTGTGTGTTCCTGGTGGAGGAGTGAAGGATTGCATGTGTGGGGGGCTGCAGTATTTCACACCTTAAAAATAGCCAGAAGAGATTCACACGTATCTGTCTTGTGTGTTAGACTTCAAAGTTTCCTTTGAAAAACAGCTTCCTGGCTAGTAAGAAATGTGAGGAACACTGAGGCTAAATTACCTCTGAGGTCTCTTTCAGTCTTAATATCCTATGATTTCAATTTCTGAACTGCCACTATTATAATACTAGGTTGCTTCACACACATGTACCACAGAATTACAGAATTTTGAATTAGAAAAGACTTTTTTTACTCTCAACCTTTTACTTTTATAATTTCTAATCACATTATCTAAGAATGTAGTTCTTTAAGAGCTCACTTGCCTTATGACAAGCATTTATCTGTTTATGAGGATTCTTTTATTCTATTTGTCATTGACAGGATGTTTGTAGGACATCAAATATATCATTATTAGGAACACATGTTATCCTGTGACTAGACTACAAACAAATGAAAGTAATTCTACTAGTGCTTTAAAAGTATGATATTGTCACTGACTACAATGTAATATGCTTTTGCTACTAAGTATAGTGACAAATATTCAAAGACATTTCATCATCAGGAGAGGTGTGATAATAATTCACACTGAGAAGCTCATACCTGGATTGATGGATCAACTCATTAATTTTTCTAGCACATTCAAGATATGTTTTGGTGACTTGAAGTAGATTGAAAATTTAGTGTGGTTGAGGCATTGGTCATTTGGAGGCATTGAGGGGAAATCAGTAAGAGATAGCTTAAAACAGAGATCAGAGTATCAATGGCCTTGAATTTCATCTTATTCTTCAGAATAAAACCATTTCTGGTTTTATTCTGAAGTCAGTGAAGGGGCAGTAAAGGTTTTTAGGAAGAAGAGTGACATTGGATTTGAATTTGAGAAAGTCCAGTCAGGCTGTTGTGTAGATAAGGAATTAGAGAAGGTCCCGTCTTGTGGCAGAGGGGGTATCTCATCAGTTTATTTCAGGTATGAGATTTAAAAAATTAAGTCTGCTGCATTAGAGGTGGAGGGAAGGGAAGTAGATGTATTACTGAAGAAGTAAAGAGAGAGAAGCCATAGGACTCACGTATTTGGATGAGTTAGAAATGGGAAGCATTAAGGATGATGCTGTGCTCCTTTTTTAGTCAGTTGACCAGAACAAAATCAGAAGGAAGAGCAGATTTGGGAACAAATGATGAAAAGCCCTATTTTGTGATATGGACGTGGGATTCAAATTTCTGCTGCTTCTATGATCTGGGAACTGGTGAACCAAGAAAATATTATAAAATTGGACCTGGCAGGTTTCTTGCCTAAAGAAAACAAAACTCTTCTGGAGATACTTGTGCTGAACTTAGGATGTCTACAATTCTTGCGGATAAAGTCCCACCACAGATGTACTCAACAATCCTAAATTGAAAAATATAGGACAGAAAAAGTTGCTTTCAGTGAGAGTCAGCAGGCCCCCAAATTAGCAGGATTTTAACTTTGAGAACTTTAGATAATAGACCAACTTGATAAGAGCTACAAAATCATCGTTTAAAATCAATAAAGCTTTAAAAGAAGACTCAAAATCATAAGACAGTCATGAGATACTGTGATAAAAAATAACCAAATAAAATGTATAAAAAGAAAAATACAGTAATTAAAATTAAAAATCCTCACAGGAAAATTAAACATGAGCTAAATGACAGGTGAAGAGAGAATTAATGAACTGAGACAGCTAAGGGAGGAAATGGTCACAGTTGCAGCACAGAGACAGAGAATGCAGGAATTTAAAGGACGTGGAGAACAGAGGGACAAGTAATATACATTCAGTATGAGTAAGAGTTTACAAATGGAGAACTTATTCCTAAAACATATAACCAATGAAGAATTAGTATCCACATGGAACTGGAGAGCATTACGCTAAGCGAAATATGCCAGGTGGTGAGGGACAAATACCATATGAGCTCACCTTTAACTGGATACAATCAACAAAAGCAGAAAGCAAGAAAAACATAACCAGAGACATTGAAATTAAGAACAATCTAACCATAGCCAGAGGGGAGCAAGGGGGGCACTGTGGGGAGAAGGGTTTTCAGAAACCACTATAGAGGACACATGGACAGAACCAAGGGGGAGGGTGGAAGCTGGGGAGGGAGGTGGGTTTGGAGGGGGTAGGAGGAGGGGAGGAGAGAGGATGCAGACAACTGTAATTGAACAACAGTAAAGTAATTAAAATAAAAATAAAAAAGAATTAGGCTCTGGCTGGTGTAGCTCAGTGGATTGAGCGCGGGCTGGGAACCAGAGGGTCCCGGTTCGATTCCCCATCAGGGCACATGCCTGGGTTGCGGGCCAGGTTCCCAGTGGCGGCCATGTGAGAGGCAACCATACATTGCTGTTTCTCTCCCTCTCTGTCTCCCTCCTTTCCCCTCTCTCTAAAAAAATAAATAAATAAAATCTTTAAAAAAAAAGAATTAGTATCCATAATATAAACAGATTCCCTATAAAAGAATAAGAAAAAGAAACCAAACAACCCAAGTAAAAAATAGAAATGAGGCAATTCTCTGAAGAAGAAAACAGAGTGACCAATAAATAAATGGAAAGCTATGTGATCTCACCAGAAATCAGGGAAATAAATGCTATCATACAACGAGATACGATTTGGTGTCCATCGTATTGGCAAACATTAATAAACCAAAGACACCAAGTGTTGGCAGAATGTAGAGAAAGAGGAAATCTTATTTGCGGAAGGATTAAATGATAGAATTATTTTGAAAAGCCATTCGTCAAAACTTCCATATTTGTATTTTGCCAAATGTTAGTATAACTGTTTTGGAGAGCAGTAGAATGAAGGACCACACACCCAAAAAGTTAGCAGTTTTGCTTCTAGGCTTCTTCCCTAGATAAACTTTTGAACTTGTGCACAAGGATATTTATAGCAGCTTGTTTATGACAGCAAAAGAGTAGAAACAAATTAATTGTCCCTCCTAGGAAAATGGATAAATAGCTTGTGGCTTATTCATATGGTGGCATGCCAGTTAAAACGAAGCAACTCTGTATGCATACCACAGGTAGGTCTCCAGACCATGACACTGAATGACAAGGATACAGGCAGCACAATACCGTGAGTCACAGAAATCTAAAAAATACACAAAACATGAAAACATAGAAAATAGTAGCTATTTTGTCTATACCCATATATAATAAAAGTATTAACGCATACCTGTGAATGGTATATGTTGACTTGATTGTAGGGGTGACTTTCGGGGAAGGAGGGTGAGGGAATGGAAGCTTTCGATCCAAAGCCCAGGACCGTCTTGGAAGTTACTCTTCAGTCAGCCGAGTTAGCGACCTGCCCTAACACGTGCTCCTGGGCCGGAGAACTTTCCCCCAGTAAACCTTTCTCGGGCTTCGGTGTCTGATCATTCCATTCTTACTTCCTCAGCTCAATGTATGACTTTCTCTACTTTTCAGACTGTTCAAGATGTGTCATAATTAGAAATTGTTTTAAGTTGTTTTGTTTTCTTTGAAGAGCTTAATCAGCAATGCCAAGTGGTGTGAGAGTGAATCAGACAGATCCTGAGAAAAGTCCACTGGTCCTGTCGCCACAGAGCTGATGGGTGGTTCAGCAGGGAGACCCAGAGCTGGGTGGTGGCAGAAGCAGTCTTTTGAGTTGTGGTGTTTTTATTCCTTCCACCTGGCCACTTTGCTTGCCCATGTGGTTAAAATTGCTTCAAATATCCCTAAAGCCAGTTAGAAAGGTAAGCGGGAGAGGCTGATAGCGAAGGGAGCTATAGGTAGGAAAAGCTGAGGGTTGTAATCTCCTTCAGAGGCAGGCGTGGCTGGGAAAGTGAAGGGGTTAAGGGGCACCTTCTGGGCAGAGCTTTGCTGTCTGCTGAGAGATGTGGAGTCTGCGTTGCTGACTCTCACTTCTTGATAGGACTTTCCTTTGAGCCCAGATGGGAGAAGGGAGAAGAGAATTCTGCAGCCCGGGTTTCCCCCTTGTTCTTATCTTGCTCCAAGGCTTCCCTAAAGGAACATCATTCTCTCCCACCGTTTTGATTCCCACACAACCTACTCGGTAAGAGTAAACAGTAATTAGTTACATAAAGTGACAGATACAGATACAAATTAGTGAAGGAGGATGAAGGCACAGATGTATCATTATGGGGGAGGGGTGAGCATCCCACCTTTCAGAGTTCGGCTGGGAGGGAAACCTAAAAAGGTGGGCTCAGCCTGGGCAGAATCTTGATGCTGTTCTGAAAACCAGCCACTCAGCGCCCAGCTTCCTCTAACCGCCGGGACCTCACAGCATCCCTGCTCTGTGTCAGGCCAGGCCAGTGCTACGTCACCAAGTTGGGGTTCCCATCCTGGATCTGCCACTACCTTGCTCCATGGCCTTAAGCAAGTCACCTTCCTTCTCTAAGCTTCATTTCGCTCATTTTTAAATGAAAGAAGGGGAACCAGACAATTTCTGAATTTCTTCTGCCTCTGATGTTTTATGCAATATAAATAGCTTTAAGATATTGTCCTCCATACCACAAAATTAGCTCTGGATCATTCATTCACAGTCAAGTGTGACCTACTGCTAACAATTGGAGAATTTACATTTTAGCCTAATACAAAGATGGCAAACTCACATGTCTTCATGGACCAGGGACGTGACATGAATTTCTGAAGCAAGCGGGTGTAATGTAAGAGGGGGTGGGGAACCAGACAATGTCTGCCTGCTTAAAGGCATTCTCAGCAAATGTTTCCAAAACACTGTGCTGCCAGAGGTGACAAGGTACAATTTTAGCCAAAAAGCATTAAGTTGACTAAGGGGTTGAGGGAGGCTTTTGTTCTCTGAAGCAAAGGAATGGATGTTGCTGAATCATCCCTACTTTCTCTTATCCTTGAACTTGAATTTGATGTCTGGAGCAATAGCAGCTATTCCCATGGGACAACGAAATGAAAAGCTAGAAGGAACATGGATCCTTGGCATCACTAACCTCCTTCACCAGCCCTGAACTGTATATTTTTCCCAGGATAAGAAACAATCATGCAGAAAACAGTATGATATAGTGCTTGAAGGCCCTGCCTGAAACTGACCTGGGCTTGCATCCTGGACAGCTGCTTGACATTGAGAAAGTTACATGACTTCTCTGAGTGTCAGTTTTTCCAACCCACAGGATTATTTGAAAGTTAAAAAATTAATGCAAATAAAATGCTTATAATGCATTTTATAGTGCAAGCCCTCTGTCTATGGTAGCCTGGTTAAATCCAGGAATCTGTCTCTAAAACTACTTTATTATTATCCAATGTATAACCTGGGGATATATGCAGAGTTGATCTGCTTGGTCAGCAAATAACATATGTGTAGAATACCGTGGCCCCTGAACTGTCACAAAGAATCTCTGCTTACTCAGGAGTACTTCAGAGCTTTGATGCACTATTTGCACTTTATAATTCTTTGTTTGGGTTTTTAGATATAGACACACACACAGACAGAGAACGGACGAAGTAGGTCACTAAGCAGAGCCTCGAGGACTCTAAACCAGAAGCCAGGTGGAGTCCTGTCATTAGAGAGGTCACAGCACTGAGCAAGGGGACCCTCGATGCCCATCTAGTCCTGGGTCTGCCACGACCTCAGACTTTAAGAAAAGCCTTTCCTCAGTTTTTCCATTAGTAAGAAGAGTTTGCACCAGATGGAATCTAAAGCTTAGTTGAGTACCACTCTTTGCTCACCTTGTTCATGTCGATTCTGGATTAACATTTGGGAAGAATGGCGTTAGTTTAATAGGCCCCGAATGGATTCTCTGCTGTTATAAGATATGAGAGAACTTCTGAAGATGACTTGTCTCCGCTGAGGGCTGGGTGAGATAGAGTGAAAATAAATGGCAGGTAAAATGAGAGAAAGAAAGTTGTCTACCCAGAAAACAGAGATCAAATGTAAGACTAAAAGGACTGTATTTTGCTCTGTTGCAATGAAAATTCTACCATCAGGTCAGTGTTAAGAGGCTGGAAGCTTCTGGATTTTGCTATGGTGTGTTCCTGGCCTGAGCTTTAATAGCAGCTCTTCCTGGGGTGGGGAAGCAGCTAATAAATAAATAAATTAATTAATTAATTAATAAAAACTAACCAAGCATCTTCCTAGGGAACAGTGGTTTCTCAGCAATGCCTTGCAAAGAGCTTGTTATCTCCAAGGTCATTGTGAGGGCTGTGTGAACAGTGGGTGTGTGGCAGCTGCTACCACAGGCTTTTGGGGTTCTCCTTCTTAACACATAAGTGATGATGATGATGACGATGATGGTGGTGGTGGCCGCTGATCTTTATGGGAGCTCAGCATATGTGCCAGAGCTTATAATAACTGTTTCACAGATGTCATCAGTTTCTTTGATTGCCTTATCTATAAAATGGGGGTAGTGCAGGTTTTGCTTTATTCTGTTCTATAAGTATTAGGGACCTTACCAGCACCCAAGCAGTTTCTGCTTTAGGCTCCTTTCAAAAAAGACGATGAAAATATAGATGGAAAAAAATGGAAATGGAGAACCTAATCATGTCATGTCAGGCCAGGCCCAGACTTTCGATCTACAGAACTATGCACGGGGGAGTAGGTACTGTTTTAAGGCAGTTCAGTGGGAGGTAACTTGTTACCTAACTATAGGAAACAAATATGCTTACCTTGGGGCCCGCAACTACCATTATTTTTCCATGTATAATGCACACCAACGTTTTTGGCCTGAACTTTAAGGAAAAAAATCTTTTGTTTTAATGTTTTAATTCAATTTTTAATTTATTTATATTTAGATACTTTTTTGTATTATAAAGGAATTTTAGCATTTATTTTTTAACATATTATGGTACAAGAAATTTTATGTAAAAATAATTACAAAACACAAGAACAAATACAAAGTATTTCAGGTACTGTCCATCTATAATGCACATCCTGATTTTTCCGTCAAAAAATTGGGCAAAAATATACTTGTTATACACAGCAAAATACGGTGGCTTATGGCAGAGCTAGATTTGAGCTCAGGCCTGGCTGACTTCAAAGCTTTTATTCTGAATCGCTCTTATACTGGGGAATTATGCAAATTCCAAATTTTACAGTAGGCAAGAAATAGGCTTAGATATTTTACATTGCTGAATGTAATCATAAAGTGCACATAAATGATGTGATAAATTTGGAGTAATCTCTGAGAATGCTGAGGAAAATACATTGACTGAAAGTTACATATTCTGTGTGTAACTCAATATAAAATATTATTAGAATGACTGTGGAAAAGGAAGGTTTGCCATGTCCACAGGCTTAATTTAAAGAAAGAATAGTAACACATAAATACTTAAGGGTATTTCTCCAGTTGTCAAGTTAGCTTGGCAGGAACTGGCAGCTGGAGTTGAAGAAATTCTCCTGCAGAAAAAGAACGCCTGGAATTTGGACAAATGGAACTTGGTGTGCAAGAACCAGAAGAGTGGGCATTGCCACAGTTCTGCAGCATTTTGAAGGGCAACTAATGTCCAAAGGCTACGCAATTATCAGATGTGGGCAAGGAACACCGGGATTTCTCTACGGACTGGCCGTGACTAGGGCAAGGTGTAAGGATGCCGGTATAAGGACCCTTCTCCGTAAGTCCTAGACCGTAGCTGTAAATCATCACCATCATCATCATCATCATCATCATCATCATCATCACCATCACCAAGGGTGCTCACTATGTGCCAGATACTTTTCTAAGTTCTTCACATGACTTTTCTCATCTAACCCTCAAAAAATCCTAAGGGTTGGTACTTGTGATTATTTCTGTTTTAAAAATGAGAAGCCTAAAACACACAAAACTTGAATAACTTGCTCTAGGTAAATATTAAGTACTAACTGGAACCCAGGCATGTCTCTAAAGATTATTTTCTTAGGCTGCTCTACCCTTCTCCCGGGAAAATATGCTGAACATCCAGGAAAATGAATTTTTTTTAAGATGGATGTACCTTTATATGGCCAAGAAGTGATGTTCAGTGAAAGTATACATGTTATATTATTATTTATATAAAAAGGAAAGGCACACTTGTTCAGACAGTGTCATATTGTTGATTAGAAAAGAACTGATAACTAATAACAGAGATACCCCTGGAGTGTGCCTGGGATTAGGTGTCAGGTAGTAGTCAAGGTATGGCTTAGGTTTATTTGAAATGTTTGAAGTTTTCCTGGTGAATTAACAATTCCATAATAAATTGTTAATTATGAAACAGGTCAAACTAACAGAATAGTATATAGCTTAGTGTAACAGATTCCCATACACCCATCATTGGGCTTAGGAAATAGGGGAAACAAGAGTAATTGTTAATACATTCATTATTATCATGTTTCATGGTTTTAACTTTATGTAAATAATATACTGAATGTATTCTTCTACAACTTGCGTTTTTAAATACTCAGCATTATATGTACAAAATGTATCAATATTGCTATGTTTACCTAGTTTAATTTTTTTCACTCCTAGACTTCTTTTTTTTTAAGATTTTATTTATTTATTTTTAGACAGAAGGGAAGGGAGGGAGAAAGATGGGGAGAGAAACATCAATGTGTGGTGTCTCTCACAACCCCCGCACTGGGGACCTGGCCTGCAACCCAGGCATGTGCCCTGACTGGGAATCGAACCAGCAACCCTTTGGTTCGCAGCCCCAAGCTCAGTCCACTGAGCTATACCAGCCAGGGAATCACTTCTAGACTTCCTTATGATGGGAGGGGAAGAGAAAGAAATCAGGCACAGAAAAAAAAAAAAGGAATCCAGTTCTGAACTAGTGTGCAAACTAGTGTGCACACAGTGTGAACTAGTGAATTAGCGTGCAACTCTGGTGTTTGGATGGGGCCAAACTGCCATCACAGGCAGGCTGAGTCGAGGTTCAGACCTCTTTGTGACCAGGCAGGGGCTGCCTGCCTCTCTCTCATTAAGGACAATGCGAGCTCCAGAACTGGAGGCTGAGAGGAGCCTGTAGTTGCTCTAAGTTGGAGGGAGGGACAGGTAGAGGCAGGGAGGCAGCGAAGAGACGCACCTGTCTCTCGACTGGTCAGGGAGCCGTTGTTGCAGCAGCCGGGCAACCACTGTGTACAGCTGAGCTGCTCATGTTCCAGGGTTCGCGGTGTTTAACTCTCACGTGCGCGTACTTATCCATTGCCCTTTAGTGTTTGCTCGCTCTTGGAGTATTATCATCAGCTCCACTGTGAGGGCATTTTAACAGCAGAAACCAGAGAAAAGGATTTTATAGCAATTGGTGATTTATGAGAAATAAAATGAATTCAGTGGTGGGTGGGAATTTGACTTAATGTGAAATGTCAAAGATAAATAATTTCCCTGAGAACGTAAGAAGTGCCATGTATTACAGGACTCATGGTCCCTCAAACCCAGTGCCCTCACTAACTCGGGCCGTGGGGAAGCGTCGGTGGGGGGTGAGGTGGTTCTCTCTCCATTACAAACTTTGAGAGGTTAGGAAGTCAGTTTTTGATACTCACCCGTTCAGGTGCTCAGGGACACCACATATATAGGCTTACTTAGGTAAAAATGAGTGAGTGAAATTAATCTTTTTGAATCTGAGTTTTCTTTTCTGAAAGTATCAACTATAATAATAATCCTAACCTCTCTGTTGAGTGCATTAAACAGGAATAGCTGGGACGCGTTCATTAACTGAAGGCCGAATGCAGACGTGTCATTTCTACTCTGTCTCGTGTGCGTGCGTGTGTATTGCTGGTGATGCATATTTGGCCTTATCTGGGGTGTTGTATCTGACACTGATTAGTTTGACTGGCTGCTAATGGGCTTGGATGAATAGCAGGCCGTTTTCTCTCCCAACCACTTGCTGTCCTGTCTGTAGCTGAATAGGGAGTCTGCTAGTTGGGTTCTGGTTTTTACGAAGAAATAGGGATAGCACTACAGATCTTGTTGTAGGGGTTTCTCCCAGTGGAAATCCTTGCCTTGCCTTCCGTTTGAGTTTTCTAATTGTCATTTCTCCTTAGGCAAAGAGGTAATGAGTTTGACTCTCTTGTGGAGAAGCGAAGCAATGATTCAACAGGAACAGTCAGTCCACCCATGTTTACGGTCTATTGAATTGAGCAAAATTCACCCCAGCGCTTGGCCATCCATCCGTGTAGCTGGATGAGAATTGGTTACTTCTGTCTAAAAGTCTGGCTGCACCGGTTGTTCAGGGTTCCACAGTGCCTAATCCTGTTCATTTCAGTGAGGGCTTCCTTATTGTTCCCCTAGGCTATTAGATGAAGGAGCAGCTTTGACAGTGCCATTGACTTATACTCCTGTGACCTTTTCTTGCAGCCCTCTGGTGTTGGGGAGCTCACTACATTGTGAGGCTTTGCAGGGCAGCTCTGGTGTAGGGCAGGAAGGAAAAGTACCAGAATGCCTCAGCCGGACCCACGAGGTGCACTGCTGCTCACAGTGCTGCAGTGGTGCTCGCTGTGCTGCTCACTGTTCTTCTGTCCCAGGCACATTGCAGGTGTGAACAGCCAAGCTCCCTTATGGCTAGGTGGAACCATGTGACTAGTTCTGGCCAATGAGCTGTTGAGTGGAAGTGCTGTAAGTCACTTCCAGGTGGGAACATTTCATTACCAGTTTGTGACACTTGCACACAGACCCTTCTCCCCCTCCTCAAGTTCTTTTTCCCTCCAGCACGGCCACTGGGAACATTAAGGAGGCGGCTCCTCTTGTGCCATTGGTCTGGGGCCCTGAGTGAACGTGATGAGCAGAGTTCCCTGACCACCCACAATGGAGTGTACAGGGGATGGAAAAAAACAAGGGTCATCAGCCGCTGACAATCAGGGGTTGTTTGTGACCGAGTACAATCTAAACCATTCTGACTAACACAATGATGATGGAGAACCATTCTCAGAAACTTCAGTACAGCATTTCAGCTACACATGTCGATTGAACGAGAATGTGAGAAAAAAGGAATTTGTCACTTTCTCTTTGTTTCAGTTGAATTCTGCCTTCCAGTATCTTCTCTCATTGGACCCAGTCACGCCCTTTAGAGATACGTGACAGTGTTTCGGAGATAAAAGTGAGCTACCCCAACACCTGAGCCTGTCGGTGTTTAGGCTAAAATCCCCTTTTCCTCAACTCCTGTACTTGTGATACGGGGAATAAATCCAAGTCCTAAAAAAAAAATTCTGGTTAACTCTGTCCAGATATTTTTGAATATCTCTGGATAATCATTATCCAGGACAATTCTCAGGGCAGCCTTAGACTTCTAGAAACTTCAGCATTCCTATTGCTAAGATCCCACAGCCTGCCTAGGGTGTGTCATGTTTTAAGGTGAGAAGGGGGAGGGACGGTGAAAAAGTCTCAGGATCAATGGGTGGCATATCTCAATAGAGTCCAAGTGCTGGATGAGTGAGTTCTAAAGATAGGAAATGATGTTGGAGAGGGAGGTGTTTAAACCTGAAATTTTGAGGAGTTGCAGCCATTGGTAATGACAAGTTCAAGGTCTCAACATTGGAGTAACTGAGGAAGTACGAAGCACAGGCTCAGGAGAGCAGGTTCGAGAATTGGTAGTTCTCAAATGAGTTAGCAGAATCAGAGGCAAGCATTTATATTCATCTGTATTTCAGATGAGATCATTTTAACTTTTAGATTATCTTTGTAAGTTATGCCACTGGTTATTAAATGTTCCCTGACATTTTAGAACATTCATCCTAGTACATCACGGGGCCCCGGAGTTCGGAAGACCGAGGTTCAAATTCTGAATTTACTACTTAGTACTTACATCAATTCAGATTTTTGAGCCTCAGTGTTTTTCACCTGTAAATTAAATACAATAGTAACACCTGTCTTCATAGGCTTGTTTTGACAATAGAATGCTCGAAAAACAGAAGTCTTTCTGGCACATGGTGGCACTTAGATAATGAAGACTATTCTTTATCCCGTTATTAGTCAAGCAGAGAGGCCATAGCAGCCTGAGGGGTTGGAAAGCTGCCACCATCAACCCTAAAGGGATTTCCTTATTCCATTACATTACATTATACTACATTAAATTAAATTACATTACATTACAGATTGCATCCTAGCGTTTATTTGCAAGCTAACCACAAAATTAATTTTTCTCTCTCAGCAGTTTCTAGCACATGGAAGCATTTCTACCCCATAAATTATTCTGAGAAAGAATAACACGCATGCACACACCCACTCCAGAATTACACAAATTTGATTTGCCAATATTGTCAAGTTAGGTATTCATAAGATAATGAAATACAGATTTTTATGGAAGGCGTGTACTGTAGCTGTTAAAAATTCTTCAAGGGAAAAAAAAAATCCTCCAAGGCTCTGAATGAGAAAAGCTTGAAACCAGAGCGTTATCTTTCTAATTTTCTTAATAGAGAAGTAGTATGCCGCCTCTGTCTCTGCTCTGTTACCTTCAACCTTTGACATTCATGGACCTTCTTCAACTGCACCTGCCTGGTACAGAGAAGTCAGGAACACTTCAGTGCATCCGTTCTAGACAAGACGCCTGAAGTTCCAGCAAAGAAAGCAGCCAGGCTCTTGAGGCCATTGTGTGGTTGTAGACCAATGACTCTCAACCTTATCGGATCAACCACTACCCAACTCTTTTCAAACAAGTGTTTTGTAAGACTCTTTGACTCTGCTAAAATGAAATCGCCAGTTATGTAGTCTATCTGTACACAATTAAAAAATTACCACGTAATGCCTTAACTGGAATATGAAAAGCAATAAAATGAGAGTGATTTATAATCAAACAACATGTATTTCATAATGTAAATGCTCATCTAGAGTAGAAAACATAATGAAGCGCTCAGATATCTGCGCTTGTGTGTTAAATTACCACGAACCGCAGTAACCACTGACCAAGTCCGGTGCGAGCACGTTGGGTTGGCAGCTCCAGGAATGCCATTAGGACATACAGAGAATACTGAATTTGAACAAAAGGAAAGCATACTCTTCCTGTCATTCTGTGTATATAAATTACTATGCAAAAATATTTGTGTTTATATGTAAAAGATGTTAAGTTCTAGATTAGCTAATTGTGAACACATTTTTCACTCACACAGATGGCTGATGGGACATTCTAAAATCATGGAGAATGTGGGATGGTATTTTTTTTATAAGAGATTGCCCCTCATGTTATAACGTCCCCTGTCCTTGTCCTCCTCCGCAATGTCTGGAGTGTTCCTCAATCATTATCACAACCAAAGCCCCACAAATACTTTGAACAGCCTCTAGGAGTGAAATCACTTCTACTGAGGGCCACATGCTAGATCAGTGGACTGGAGAACATACAATTAAAAAGTTTTTAAATTACAAAGGCTGAAGTCAATTAAAAAAAAAAAAAAAAAAACTCACCTATCCCTCTACACTCCAGACCTGTCAAAAAGCAAAGCTGACCATGTCTTGTCCAATGCCAACTTTAAAACAACTTGTGACTGCAGGGAACTGACAATAGAGACCTAATTACCTAGCCCCACCTCCTGACCTGACCCTGTTGGCCTCCTGTCGTGCTGCCCACCCGGCCACCTGCATCCTGGGCTCATGCTGCTCTTCTGTCATTGGCAGCTGAGTGAGTCATGTCCTTCTCACTGCAGCGCTTCCAGCACCGGGCCCTGACGTGGGCTGCCTCTTTTCAGTCCACTCTATTCTTCCTTTAAATTATAGCTTCATTATCACTCCCCCAGGAGAGTGTTTTCCGGTCTCCCTCAGGGTCAATGCCACCCTGTGCATTTCTTCCCATAGCCCCCACAGCAGCTGTAATTCTACAGACATGCAATTACTGGATTTCTGTCTGCTCCAGTAACCTCTGAGCTCTCCAAGTAAAGGAGCCCCACCTTCATTCTCTTCCTAGTGATCGAAATAGAGTGGATTCTCAAATATTTTGTTGAGTGAATACACAAAAGACAGAGTAAGTGAAGGCACGGTTGAGTGAACAAAGGAGCAAACAGACACCTATAGCGAGGATGACATGCCTTGGCCAAGCCTTGCTGAATCAGTGAGTTCGTTTTGTTTTCTGGTTAGAGCAGAGCTCACATCCAGTAGCTCAGAGGACAGAAGGCTCTCCTGTGTGCCCTGTCTGCCAAGGGCAGTGTGTTAACCTTCTAGTGTGAAGTCAGAAGGGTTGTGAGTTCGCTGGAAGTGCGAAGTATTCCTGTAGTTTCAAATTCCAGCAATACCCCAAATGAAAAAGTCTCCCATCTGCTTCCATTCCCCTGCCCCAAATATTTATTCACAATTTTTTGTGCATTCTTATGGGCATAACCTCTGAATAGATATAGAGATATCATGCATAGCTCTCCTGGTTTTATTTTCTTTCAAACTCTTATGGTATCACATTATGTGTATTGGTCTATGATTTTTTAATTGAATTATGTGTCTGGGAGATATTTTATTACTTTATTAATATTTTATTCTTTATATAATTTTATTGATTATATATGTAAAGATATATATGTGTATATATTCATAAAGATATATATGTATATGTATGTATATATATATATATTTTTAAGATTTTATTTATTTATTATTAGAGAGAGGAGAAGGGAAGGAGAAAGAGAGGGAGAGAAACATCAATGTGTGGTTGCCTCCCATGCATCCCTACTGGGGACCTCGCCCACAACCTAGGCATGTGCTCTGGACTGGGAATTGAACCCGTGATCCTTTGGTTTGCGGGCCTGTGCTCAATCCACTGAGCTACACCAGCCAGGGCGGTACATATATTCTTTTCATTTTAAAAATAAAGTATCTCCAATACAACAAAAGCTGCTGAGAAAAATGAAAGAATACCTTTGCATCCGCGATCCAGCTTAAGATATAAAATATTACAAATGCCTACAGTTGAAACCTCCTCCTGATAAATCTCTCTTTCTGCCCCTGCTCCGTAATCACTTTCTTGGTTTCATTGTTTATGAACCCAATGCGTGTCTTTATATGTTTTATTACATGTATATGAATCCCTTCTCATTCTTTTTACAGTCTGTATAATATCTAAGTGTATCAAGTGCCATGACTTAATTAACCACTCCCACATTGGTGAACTTTATATTGCTTGCAAGTGTTCATTCCAGTATTACTCAGTGTGATGACAAACCAACCATCTCAAGAGTGGTGGGTAGGGCCGTGACATGTTCCAACCTAAGCATTTTACCAAGTTCATGCTTCCTACTGCGGGAAGAGTGGACTCTCTATAGAAACAGTGGAAGCAGGGAGGCTTGCCATCACCCAGGCAAAGCATGATGTGGTTAAAATAAGGTGGCAAAGGGGGAGGAGCTGGGAAAGGGTCAGAATCAGGAGCCGCTTCTAAGGTAGAGGGAACAGGATTTGTTGACATAGGTGAGGTATGAGAGGAAGAGACCTGTTGAGAATCACTCCAAGGTTTTGGGCCTGAGCAGCTGGAAAAATAGAGGGTGAGGAAACTCAAGAGTTCATTTTGGAAATGCTAAATTAAGCCATCTAATAGACAGATACCTGAAGACGGAGCAGGCAGTCGTGGCTGTCCACTGGTCTAGGCAAAGGCAGCAGAAAGGCCTCGGTTAGGGCATTGACAGCAGACTGGACAGAAGTGAAGAGACCTCAGAGGTACTCACAAAATAAATGAACAAACAAAACAAAAGCAGACTCACCCATACACAGAACAGACTGATGGTTGTCAGAGGGAGGAGGTTTGGGGGGACTGGTGAAATAGGTGAAGGGATTGAGAAGTATGGATTGGCAGTTACAAAATAGTCATGGGGATGTAAGGTACAGCGCAGGGAATATCGTCAATAATATTGTAATAACTGTGTATGGTATCAGGCGGGCACTGGAAATATCAGGGGGGACACTTTGTAAAGTATATGATAGTCTAACCACTATGCTGTACACTTGAAACTAAATCAAAATAATATTGAATGTAAATTGTAATTGGAAAACATAAAAAATAATTTAAAAAAGAGATACTTAGAATAAATAATGACTAGTAAAAGAGAGGAAGAAATGGAGTAAAATGCCTGGTTTCTGGCTTGGTTAATTAGAATGACGCTGCTTTCTGCTGAGTGAGAAAATCCAGAGAAATGAATGGCTCCCAGTTACATGCATTCCTTGTAGTAAGCTCTTAGAGGTCTTAGTGTTTCTATACCATATTCTTCTTTAGACCAAACTTATCTCTGGACCCAAAAGAGCAGAGGTCATCAAACCTGCTTCATAAAGGGCCAGAGAGCAAGCAGTCTCAGCTTTTATAAGCCGCACGGTCTCTGTGTGGCTCATAAAAGTACATAGCTGTACTTACTCAGCTGTGCCTTTGTAGTGGGAAGCAACCATAGAAAATACGTGCGTGACTGAGTGTGACTGTTCCAATGAACTCTTATTTACAAAAACAGGCAGTGGGCTGGATTTGGCCCCTTGGCTGATGCTTGGCAGTGCCTGCAGTAGAACAACACAAAGCAGTTTCTTCTTTCATCTGAGCATGAGATTCTTACACTGTCAGAAGCAGAGGTGAGGAGAGAAATCATAATACTTAGAAAGAGCAAGCCAGGGCCAGAGCGGGATTCATTAGTTGTTAGGTCCAGAGACAGAGGCCATCAGTAGGAAAGGAATGGGGAGCAGGTTGTTATCAAAGTTTTGGGAAATTCTGCTTTTCCTCGAACCCTTATCCTTAGAGTAAATGATTGACCCTACTGGAGAGGTCCCATGGGGTCCACATATTCCCCTGGGCTGGATTTCTCATAACCACAAGATTAATTTCAAGGAAATGATCAGCCAAATACTGAAAACACGCCACGTGTATTCTTCCAATGGCAGCCATTTCTGTGTCTGATGAACCTACGGCATCCCGAGCAACGTGGGTAAAGGGATGTTTGCAAAAGTGAACCAGAGACCCCACACTGAATCTGCATATATGCAGATTTTATAAAAATATGCAGATTTTATATATTTTTATAAAAATATCCTGTAAAGAAAAAATCTATCTCTGAACTGTTTGTGCCTCCTCAATTTTGAAAGACTGGATTTCTTCAAGTGAGGCTCACCTCGGAAGTGTAATTTACTGGCACTTACCACTGAGCACTTGGTTTTCAAGAAGAATGGAAGCCCCGGTTGTTACCACACTGTGAAGCGGTGAGAATCCTCCAAATGTGGACTCAGCCTGTCCCGTGCATTCGGGCGTGGCTGGACATTCAGGTACGGCCACAGGGAACAGTGGCTTTCGTCCTGGCGTCCTTTGTATTCCTTGCAGCTTTGAACTTCGTTATACTCTATTCAGATAGATTCTCTTGGGGCTTTGAAGTTTTTCTCAAGCCCAATATGTGTGATCTTTGAGGCCCTGGAAAAGTCAATTCAGATCTCGCCGCAAGAATTTTCCTCTGTGTTTACATTTGAAAAAGACTTGACCTCCTCAGCTGTGCACCAACCACCTGCCTTCCCACTCTCCTCCACAGGGGCATCAAAAACAGTCCAAAAGAGTTTTTTTTACAACTATTTAGAAACTCTATTATGCATTATTTCCATCCTGTAAGGATTTCTTTTTCCCCTACCATTTTCTATAGCCAGCATATTTTTACAAGGCATGTTAAGCTGTCCATTTTGGATACTAAATTTCTAGGCAAAACAAAAAACAAAAAAAAGACTTTAGCATGTCTTTTTTTTTTTTTTAAAGGAAATTTATTCAATTTCAAATGAGCACGTTTAACTTTTAGTGGGAAAAGTATTGGGCTTACAACCAGAATGTGCAGGTCTAAATCCCAGGCCCATGGCTTGGTAGTTGCAGGATCTCACCTCTTTTAACCATGCTGAGCACCTATCTTTTCTGAAAAACAAGCATCGTGATATTAAATTACATGGTAGTTGTGAAGATGAAACGAGCCAACACCAGAAACCTCCTTAGTGTGTTGTTTGCCATATGGTAGGTGCTTGATAAATCAATATCCAAATCTACCCACTTTTAAGCAGAAAGTGCCAAACTTAGGGACAAAAGAAAGTAATTTGCAATGAGGGTTAGGGTCAAGGGCATCCTTTACAATGCTCTAGGTCAACATCCTCAAGGTGTTGGTCCCAGACCAGCAATATCAGCATCACCTAAGAGCTTGTGGGAAATTAAAACTTGGTGAAATATGACATGCTGAAATATGAGTGGGTCCGGCAGTCTGTGTTTTAACCAGTGTCACCTCCAGGGTCCCCTGATTACCTAAAGTTTCCTCTAACCCAGGAGTTTTCTATCACACCATCACGTCAGAGCCCTTGATAGTTGTACTACCTGAAGCTGACTCATGAACCAGCAGCATGAGCATCACTGAGGAGCATGGGCCTTGTGAGAAATGCAGAACCTCGGCCTCCATCCCAGACCAAGAGCATCAGAATCTGCACTTTACCAACATCCCCAATAGATTCCTGCGAACACTGAAGTGTGAGAGGGTAACTTTGATACACTGATCACAAACCGTATTCCTTATTTCTTTAGTTGTGCACTTGCTTATTGTCTGCTTCTTCAGTCCTGTGAATCCCTTAAGGCGGGGGCTTTGTCTGCCTCTGTACTGTTGTGTCCCGGTACTTAGCCACATCTCCATGGATAGTTGGCAATCAATACATGTTTGATAAATTAAATGTTTGGTCTGCCTTCCTCAATTGATCCATGAAGAAACTGAGACGCAGAAAAGGTAAGTGGTATTTCAAAGTTACATGGCTGTTCTGAACAAGGCCAGTGCCAGAGCAGGGGGCGGGGGGCAGGGGTGGGGAGAGAAAGAGGGAAAAGAAAGGAGGAAGGAAGGAAGGAAGGAAAGAAAGAAAGAAAGAAAAAAGAAAGAAAGAAAGAAAGGAAGGAAGGAAGGAAGGAAGAAAGAAAGAAGAAAATACCCTGAGTACTATGTATATGTGTTCCAGGCGATATAACAAAGCATGGCCTAAAATATCTTTAGCTATTGTCCCTGTATGGTCTTCTAATATTAATAACAATGATTACTTATTTATAATACACTTTGTCATTTACAGTCCACTTTCACACACACTTTCACTTAGGGTTCTATGTGGAAATTCACCCAGAATTATTGTTGTAGGTTTTTTTTTATTAAGAGCAGAAAAAATGGAAAATAGAACCAACAAGTTTGTGGAATTTCTTTCTTAATGGACCGAGAGATCGCTGAAAAAGGAAAAAAAGAAAAGAAGGGTAAACTTTCCCATAAGAGTAACCTTAAAAGAACCTGTCTGGTGGAGTGGACAGAGCCCTTCAGTCAGATGGGAACTGTCGAAGTGGCTGACATTCTTGGAGGACGTCAGAGGTAACCCAAGAGTCTAACGTGGATTTAACAGAAGTGATTCCTAATTTATTTTTATTTTCATTACTGGCCTTAACATTTAGTTCCACAGACATTTCTGCCTAATTAAAAAAGCTCCTTCTGTGGTTAAATTATGCTTGTCACTCACAGTTTAAAGTTTAGCTATTTCTAGCTCCTAATTGGCATGCCACAAATGAACCATAGCATTGAACTTGGGGTTCTCTGACCCTGACATTCCCAGTTGATTTGAAATACACCTTCTCTGGAGCCAGAGATGTGCACCACAGACTCTGAAACTGTTTTTTTTTTTTCCTCTTACAAGAGGAAAGGAAGTGCAAGGGAGATGGTTCTAAAGGTAAGACTCAGCTGATAGACAGTCCGTTTTCTAAGGATAAGTTCAGACCATTGCCCACAGACAAGAAGGGGACCTCAAATCAGCCAATCTGACCTGCCTCCAATACAATGTCCTGATATGTGGTCATCCATGTATTCTTTTTTATTGTAATAAATTATACATAACATAAAATTGTCATTAATACATAAAATAGCCATTTAAAATTTATAACTCTGTGACAATAAGTACATTCACAATGGTGTGCGGCCGTCACCACTACCCATTTCCAGAAATTTTGCATTGCCCCAAACAGACACTCTGTACTCATTAAATAATTCCCCATTCCCTCCTCTCCTCATTTACCTATTCTAGGCTCTTCATTTAAGTGGAACGATACAGTATTTATCGTTTTGTGTCCAGTTAATTTCACTTAGCACGGTATGTGTAAGGTTTAATCCATGTGATAGCATGTATCAGAAATTTATGACTGAATAAAATTCCTTAGGATGTGCATACCACATTCTGTTTATTTATCTGTCGATGGACACTTGGATTGTTTCCACCTTTTGGCTACTGTGAATGATGCTTCTATGAACATTGGTGTGTATGTATCTAGTCAAGGCCTTGCTTTCACTTTAATCTATGTTTAGCCTTTTGAGAAACCGCTGAACTGTTTTCCACAGCAGCTGCACCATTTTACATTTTCCCCAGCAGTCCACAGAGGTGCCAGTTTCTCCACACTTGTTATTTTTCACTTCTGTTTTGTTTCTATAGTGGTCACCCTAATGGGTGTGAAGTGATATCTCATTGACATCTAGGCATTCTTTTAATTTTTCATTTTTTTAGATTTTATTTATTTATTTTTAGAGAGAGGGGAAGGGAGGGAGAAAGAGATGGGGAGAAGAAACATCCATTGGTTGCCTCTTGCACACCCCAACTGGGGACCTGGCCTGCAACCCAGGCATGTGCTCTGACTGGGAATGGAACTGGCGACCTTTTGGTTCACAAACTGGCACTTAATCCACTGACCCATGTCAGCCAAGGCGACATCCAGGCATTCCCAAACACTTTCTGAGCTGGGAGCTCAAAACAGCAGCAGAAAACCATTGCCTGCCATCCCTCGTTGTCAGGAAGTCCTTTTTAGCCATGTCTAAAGCTTGCCCTCCTCTGGCAGTGATTGTCAACCTTGGTTGCACGTCAGAATCAACTGGGAACAATTCCAATATTTAGGCTACAAACGAGGCTAGTTAACTAAATCTCTCAACTCTTCTGTTGACTAATCCGCCTCTGTGAGGGCGGGGCCTGGGCATCAACATTTCTAAGGCTCCTTCTGTCATTTCAACATGCAGCCAAAGTTGAGAGCAGACTCAACTCGAAACCTGCTCACTCCTCCCACTTCCTTGCACCGTCTGCAGTGCCTAAAGTGTGACACACCTACCACTGGGCCTTCTCTGATCCCCCTGGTAAATAGCCATCATCCACCTCACACTGGCAGTCCTGTCCCGCTTTCCTCCTAGACTTTTTGCTATAACATGGATTACCGGCTGACGTTTGATATAAATTCTATCTATCCATTGCCTGCTCTCTGTTTTACTCATTTCTGCTTTCCCAGGATGTACACCAATGCCTAGTGCAGAGAAGGTGCTCAGAAAGCATTGTTGAATGGTTGCTTGTACAGATCTCTTATGTCAAATGGCAGCCCTTCAGATAGTTAAAAATAGCTTTTGTGCCCTGGCTGGTGTAGCTCAGTGGATTGAGCGCGGGTTGGGAACCAGAGGGTCCCGGTTCAATTCCCAGTCAGGGCACATGCCTGGGTTGCAGGCCAGGTCCCCAGTGAGGGCCATGTGAGAGGCAACCATGCATTGCTGTTTCTCTCCCTCTCTGTCTCCCTCCCTTCCCCTCTCTCTAAAAATAAGTAAATAAATTCTTAAACAAAAAAAAAAACAGCTTTTGTGTCTCACACTGGGTCTTCTCTGGGTGGAATCTCCTCTGTGCCTTCAATCAGTTTTCAAGGACATTGAAGGATAAACTTGATTATGAGGGCTACAATATGTCTTTCTTTCACTCAATAAGCAAATAATTGAGCACTTGCTAGGTACTTCACATACCTCTGCACTGCAGATACTATAGAGTAGGCTATGTCTGGCACTGGGAATTGTGCTGGAAAAGGTAAGTGAAGTCAATCTGGGGGATGGGGTAGGCACAGACAAGAATCAGTAGCAGAAGTCATTTTAGATAATAATAAGTGCTACGAAGAAAATGAAAAATGTGGGCTGGGACACACTCAGTGGGGGTTAGCTTTAATCTGAGACTTGAACGGCAGGAATAAGGACTCCAGGAAGAAGGCGCAGCTGATACAGAGGCTCGGAGGACAAAACATTTCAGAGGGGCTCTGAGTGGGAGCCTCTGAGAAGGACAAGGAAAGAGGCACTGTCACCTCCTTTGTTAGGCACTTTACCTCAGTTAACATGGCCTAAGGTCCAATTAGTGTTGGGCAGACACAACACCCTATGAAGGTCTTTTTTCTCGTTGAATTAAATCTCCCCGTCCAATATTCGTACTGCTGATAGTTGGGACTTGGGTGTGGGAGGGTGATTTAGATGAACTTACCTTGAATTTCTTCTCATCTGAACCCTAGCCAAACAGACCGTCAATTAATCAATCAATTAGTTAAGAAAAACACTTGTCGGCAGAGGGGAGGGATACTCCAGTTCTTCCACCGCTGTGACAGTGGTTCCTCGTTCTCGTCAGCATCTCGTCCTTTGTGCCAGGCCCGGTGGGAGAAGTTTGGGACGAGGCCAGAGCCAGGACGTGCTGGGCTGCTGCCAGTTGGGGCCAACAGCCATATCTTGTTTTTCAGTCGAAGGAGCTCAGTAAAGACAGACATTTCTTGATTCTTGGGACCCTGTGGGTCCCGTAGCGAGCTCAGGGGGTAGGCAGCCTCTTCCAGACCAGCCACCAAGATGCTCTGACCACCTAGGTCCTCTTTCTGGGCCTCGGCTGCTAATATTGGAATGTGAGGTTCGAGGCTGAGAATTTTAAGAGTCTTTGAAACTTCATTTAAAAAGAACTTTTTATTACTCTAGTAGAGATAAGACTTCCCCCCCGCCCCGCTTAGCTTCTTAATAATCTGCAGACATTATGCTTTTGTTGATAGGGGACGCTCACTTCCAAGTTAATAAAACAAAATGATTTATACTAGGACAGCGGTATGTATAGAATCAGATCAGAGGCCAACGTTGACAAGAACACAACTTTGAATGGTTACATTGGACAACAAAAGAAATGTGGTTTTAGGGCAGTGAAAGGAGTTCCTATGTTTATTGACTGACTGCTGTCTTTCCAATGGACTTCACGGAATCTGAGGCCGTTTTGCCAGGTCAGCCATATAAGGACAATCTGCAAGCCACGGCCTGTTCCCAAGATGGTTCACCTGTACACAGCGGCTTCTGCACAGGCGTGGACGGGGTCCTGAAAACAGGGTGGCCTTTGTGTTCATGCAGACCTGGTTCAGTTACCACCGTTCATCCATCCAATGCTGCCTTTCCTTCATCTAGTAAGCATGCATGACAAATTGGAATTGACTTTATCAATGGATGAAACATGAAGTACCTGCCTCATGGAGCTTACTAGGTAGGTAGGTGAACAAAACAGGGATCAACCAAATACACTTCTGAGCACAGGCTGAGGAAGCACTCTGAAGGGGAGCCACGAGGGCTCTGATGGAGAATGACGGTGCAGTCTCAGGCGGTCCATTCCTGTCTCTGAGCCTCCTCCTCCCTGTCATGTAAGACTCTACGAAGATATCGTGTAAAGTGACAGGTGCACACAGTGGCGTATAGTAGGTGCACAATAAATGTGTGTTGCAGCGGCAGATGGTGAAGTTCCCTTCCGGAAGATGAATGAAGGGAAGATGAATTTTCTTGCTTGTGTCTGGGTTTCATTCGATTCTTTGTGTGTGTGTGTCTGTGTGTCTGTCTGTGTGTCTTCCAGTTCCAAGGAGGGTTTCAGGTCAGTGGAGAAGGTCGTGCTGCTCACGTTTCTCTCAGCGGTGATCCTGATGGCCATCTTGGGCAATCTTCTGGTGATGGTGGCCGTATGCAGGGACCGGCAGCTCAGGTGAGTCGCATGAGGAAACCTGGGTGATACTCTGGGCCCTCCTTGGGAAGCCGGGGTCTGGACTGCTAATATCCATTATAATTTGTCATTACGAAAAGGGGAAAAAAATCCATGGGAACGATGCTTGGAAATAGAGCACGGAAAAAAGATCTGACACAGTCTCTCAACTCGAAAATGATCACTGTAAACACTTCAGTGCATTTCCATCCCGTCTTTTTCCCTGTGTTTAACTTGGTTGGGTTTTTTAGAAGTTGTGATCACTATATGTATATACCGTATTTTGCCGTATATAATATGCACTTCTCTGCCCAATTTTTGGGGGGAAAATAAGGGTGCGCATTATACACAGGTAGTACTAATTCTGTATCTATATAAATGTTTTTAATTCTTTTATTTATGCTTGCGCATTAAAAGTGTAACTCTAGAAAGCAGTGATGATATCTGAATATAAAATAATACCCTGGAGTATGCTAATTGGTTTTGCTTCTAAATAGAAGTAAATAAAAATTGAATTAAAAAAATAAAATGAAAGATTTTTTTTCCCTGAAAGTTTGGGCCAAAAACGTGGGTGCGCATTATACACGGCAAAATACGGTATTTTGAGAGCACATCTAATCTAACCTCCGGCTTTATCAGTTGGTTCAGAGAAGGCGTGGCCAATTCCTGACCCATCTAGGATTTAAACCTGGGTCTTTGGCTCCTCCCACTTCGTCAGTCTGAACCCTCGCTGCAATTAAGATCACCTGGAGACCTATTTAAAATTGCTACTGTGTAGTATAAGTACCTCCCGTGCAATATTTGGGGCACGCTTATACTAAATAATTATTCATTATTAATCTGAAAGTCAAATTTAACGGGTGTCCTACACTTTATCTGGCAGCTCTGGGGGTGGATGCATGTGTTAATCACCCCAAATTGCTGAACTAGTCGATCTGGGGTGAAACCTGGGTACCAATGTTTATGAAAATTTGCTGGGTGATTCCAGCGTGCAGCCTGGATGGAGAGCCACCAGGGCATGAAAGGGGATAGCAGGTGTAGTCCTGCCTTGTGTACGGCCTTCCTCTCTAAGCACGGCACGTGTTAATCCAGTATGATGCAACACGGCATAAAAGCACCCTTCCGATCGGTGTCCCGAATGTGAGGCCTGTGGTGATCAGTCCAAGAGCGGCAAAGAGTGGAATTTGACGCCGTTTGTGAGGGGCACACTGTGGGAGGTTCCCTGAGAAGGACCAACGCGAGGCCTGTAAGACTGGTGGGGTGCAGTTAGGCGATAGTAGAGAGAGAGCGCCCCTTGTGGAGGCCCTGGGAATCGCTGCACACACAAGGGAACTCAGATCAGGCCTGTGTGGCCACACCGGAGAGGAGGAGAGGGCTTTGGGTGCCCGAGGAGGGATCTGGAGAAGTTAGGAGCGGCCGGACCACACAGGGTCTTTCCAGCCGTGTCACTGAAGGGGAAACTGAACCTCACGGGATACGTTCCACGTTTGACTTTCTTTTCTTTTTCCTCCCTCCCGTCTTTCCTTCTTTCTTTGCTTTCCTTTCCGCCTCTTTTCTCTTTTGCTCCTTTCTCCCGAACTTCCTTCCTTCGTCCCTCCCCCTGCCTCGTCCTTGTACTTTTTCACTCACAGGAAAATAAAAACCAACTATTTCATTGTCTCTCTTGCCTTTGCGGATCTGCTGGTATCTGTGCTGGTGATGCCCTTCGGTGCCATTGAGCTGGTCCAGGACATCTGGATTTACGGGGAGATGTTTTGCCTTGTCCGGACATCTCTAGACGTCCTGCTCACAACAGCATCCATTTTTCACCTGTGCTGCATTTCTCTGGACAGGTAAGGACAGAGCAATGCGCCCAGTGGGGCTCTGGGCTGGAGACAATGGCCTGGTAACTATTGGGGTGTGTCTTTCTTTCTTCCCTAATTCGTTAGAAATGAGTCTTAGAGTCATTAATCTGGTTGTTCACGTACTCGTTCACTATCCAGCCTTTGCAGAGGGCACTCACAGAGGCCTTGTAGACACAGAGGTCAGGAAGGCCTTGGCCTTGCCTGCGAGGGGCTTACAATGTAGTAGAGGCAGGTGCCGGCCATCGGGTGCGCTGTGGAGCTCTCAGTTGTACACTGGCAGCATGAACGAAGTTCGGAGGGTGCTGAGTGCCAAGAATTAGTACATCTGCCTGGTGGGCAGCAGGGGTGGTTCTATGTTTGAACATGACCTTCTCCTGAAAGTGTGCTGTATCATCATTTTAGGTGTGTGTTTAGGTATGTCCCTGTGACTATGGAGACTCTTTTCCAGAAAGTTAAAGATCATGATAAAATCCCCCAAAACCCAGGGCTAGCATTTCATTCTGTTGCATAATTTTGTTCCTCTTCTTCACATTTGGCTTCAGGAAGCCTAATGATTTTCATCTTTGCCTCCTCTGTGGAGATGCAGGTATTTTAGTTGTATCAGTACCTTCTGTTGACTAATCCAGCTCCTGTGTATCTAGCAGTAAAGGAATAATGCAATTCAAAAGTCAGAGGATTACCTGAGCGTACGCAGCCAACATTGCAGCCATATCTTAGGGGTTGGTTCTCAAAGGAAACTGTGGTATGCAAATTGCATTATCAGAATTACCAGGGACAATCTCTCACTGTCTCTTGAGAGTCCAACAGCCCAGTTTTTCCTCCTATCTTGGGATAGGTGACTGTTTCTTTCATTGAGGAACAGGAAAATTGTTGACTAAAATCAAAGACTATGCTATACCTAAAGTATGTGCCTTTTAACACTAAAATCTGAGTTTCCCGGAAAATTAGTTGCACTCTGAAAAGTCCTTAGGGACTGAGTCCAGCTGGGGGAACAGCAGATCCATAGCCATCCCACAGGACAAGTGCTCAGTGATGGGAATGGCAGGCGTGACGGTCTAGGTTATATAAAGTGTGCTTGCTCTCCTGTCTCTCTCTCTCATTTTTCTCCCTCTGCCAAGAACTTGTAGTTGAATATGCTTAAGTTAAATGCATGTATAATGAAATTCCCTCTACAACTAGAGATAATGACGTTGATCAAACTGAACTGTTGATTGACAGCTACACCAGCTAAATAGTGTGTCGCAGTTTAACATTTGTGTCTATTAGCTTGTTTATAATAATCTGACTTCAGTACATGAATGACTTTTTAAGACAATCGGTATATACCGTGTGAAAGTTCACATCAGAAAAAATACAAGGTAAGGAAGTAGAAAATACATAGACATCCTCCAGGGTAGCCTGCATGGGATCACTGCTCAAATGAACTTGGAGAAGGCAAAGCTGAGGGATCAGGGCAACTGGAGGTGGCCTTGAGGTTTGGGCAGAAGCCAGGCGGAGAAAATGAGCCAGGTAGGGAGTGAAGAATGGAGGGAAGAGTAGGATCACTTTCTGATGTGGAGTTCCCTCTGGGCAGCTCTGACAGAAGGGCTAAAGGTTTCCTACATAGATTTGGCTTCAGAGTCCCATCTTAACTGTCAAGTTCTTTTGAAATCATGACATTTTTCCTGAGTTGTCACGAAGCAGTATGGGCTGGTCATTAAGAACCATCTGCTTTAGAACTCAAGATTTGGTTCAAATCCCAGATCTGCCCATGTTTAGCTCTGAGATTGGTGATAAGTTTATCAAGCTTTTCTGAGTCTCAGTTTTCTCATCTCTAAAAACGGGGGCAAGGACACCTATTTTATAGGGTTGCAGTTAGGATTAAGTTAGATAATCCATTCAAGGCATAGCATTGGCCCAGCTGGCAGAGCACTCAATGTCAGTGGATGTCAATTTCAGTTTCTCTTAACTATCCGTGAAACTCACGCTCTTTCTTCCCAAACTTGGACCTTCTTCTCAGGGAATAGCTCTAGCAGCTGCATCATTCAGAAACCCAGTAGTTATTCTTGACGCGCTTTTTCTTTATTCCCTACATTTAAATAATAAGTCCTATTAGTTTCCTTCCTAAACAGAACCCAGTCTGTTTCTCCCCATCGCTATCATCCTAGTCCACACTAACACCATCCTTCGCAGGAGTCACTGCAGCAACTTCCGGATTGTTCCTCTACGTCTATTTTATGCCCCTCCAAGGCACTCGCCTCTCACAAGCCCTCACAGCCATCTTTGAAGAGTGCAGCTCTGACCTTGTCGTTCCTTTGCTGGAAACCCTTCAGTGGCTGCTCATTGCACTGCCAATCAATACCAAACTCCTTGGCCTGTCGGGGTTTGTGCTCTTCCCTACGTCCCAGCCTCACTTCACGCCTTTTGCCAGCCTTGCTTTCTGGCTGCAGCTACCTTGGCCTTCTTTTTCCTTTTCTAGTGCTCTGTGCTCAGCCAGCTCAACACCTTGGCCTCTCTCTGTGCTTAGAAAGTTCCTTTGCCCTCCCCTCTCCTGTATGCCTTTTAGACCTTATCTCAATCCTCTCTTGCCTACAGAAGCCCTCTCTGACCCCATCAAACCCATTCTCCTTGGAGACCTTAGTAAAATTATCATTAAAACCACACTTAATTTTTCTTAAATGTCTCTGCCTCCCCCAGTGGGAGAAAGCGCAAGCACGTGAATAAAGACAAAGTCCCTGACCTCATGGGACTTACCTTTTAATGGGGGAGATTGACATTAACCTGTAATTATGTAAGTACTGATTTAGGTATTTGGTAAACGCTATTGGACAATTGGAGTGTTCAGCATATTCTCTTTCTCTTTTTTAAAAAAGATTTTATTTATTTAATTTTAGACAGAAGGAAAGGGAAGGAGAAAAAGAGGGAGAGAAACATCAGTGTGTGGTTGCCTTTCATGGGCCCCCTACTGGGGGCCTGGCCTGCAACCCAGGCATGTGCCCTGACTGGGAATAGAACCAGTGACCCTTTGGTTCACAGACCGCGCTCAATCCACTGAGCTACACCAGCCAGGGCTAGCATGTTCTCTTTTTGAACAATGCTACCAATAACTTTGTTTTCTTCTTTGACAGTGAACTCAAAAACTCCAATGCCATGAGTAAAACGCAGTCAAATGGTTTTGTTTTCCTCTGAGAGTCTCAGTCACTTGCCGGTTATCTCCCTGTCCCAAGAGTGGTATTTCACTGGGCTGGAAGGTCCACCCTGGACATTGCAGGGCAACAATTTGGCCTGGTAGAGTATGATTGTGTTTATCACCTAGCTCTGTTTTTGCTGTGTCCCTCCCATGACAGGTGGGCTGGGCCGGGCCGGGGCAAAGCACAGAGTGAGTGTCTCAGTGAAGTGCAATGCCGTCATTCATCATAGGACTCCTGGCAAGGTGTCTTGTCCTCTTCTCTAGAGCTGCTGTGAATCTGCGGGGATGAATCATAAGGGGTAGTGCCTGTTGAGCAAGAATGCTCACTGCGATTCCTAATTCCACCCAGATGGCAGACCCCTAGATCAAAGCAGAACGTTATGAAACAACATTTCCCCAACGACCGTTCTCCATCCACAGTGCTTCTGGGTGTTTTGAGAATTGAATCCTATTAATGAAAGCCATTGCCTCATTAAAAATAATTTCCAAAGCTTAATTAAAACTCATGCATTCCATAGCATGGGTCATGAGAGGTCAAAGCTGCATTAAAGCATAAAGTACCATTGCTTATTTTAAAGCTAAGGTTCCATAGTGAATGAAAACCAACCAAGTATCTGTAACAGAGTAGTTGTTTTAAAAGTGGAATATTCTAATGCAGTCATTAAAAATCATGAGGAATAGCTTTGCATCTCGTCTGAGAAAGATATCCCTGGTGTGTTGTGTGAGATAAATGGCAAGCTAGTTTCAGACTTAAATGTTTAGAATAATTCCACTTTTATGAAATAAATATGTAGATGCTTGTATCTGGGTATACATGAGTGATGGTTATGTGGGGGCAGCACTGGGGGGTGCTGGCCAGACCGGATGGTCAGCCGGACTGGAGTTGGAAACCTTCACTTTTACTAATTTCGGAAATATATGATTTAAGCTGCAATTTTTTCTTTGTGAGGAAGTTAACACTTCTCGAATGCAAGAGTGTCCACAGCAACCTTTTAGTTCAGAGAGTGCTCCTGGGCCAGCACATTCCTCACTGATGGAGAACATTCTGACTCCAGTGCTGGGCGTTCCCTCTGAAGCCAGAGCGCTACTGGGAACGGGAAAATCCTGAGCAGTGTGTTCTCTCTGCTTTCTCACAGGATGTCCTAGATGCCACCCCCCAACATCCACCCCCCCAACCCCAGGGAGCCCTCGCCACCGCCTGTCAGCAGATTCTCCCTCCTTGGACCTTCACACCCACCTTCATGACCTTGGGTTTGATCTGTTCCAACAATGTCTTTTCTAATCATCACCGTTTTCTAAGAACATAATACCTGAGCATTGCACAAAATGTCATTATTTCACAAGTAAAATATAAAAGCGTCCCCAATTCTTTCTCACCACCTCTAAGGCTGTACACCTTAGAGGTAGTGACTGTAAATAGTAGCTCCCTGTAAATTCCATTTATTTTATGTGCAGTAAGCAGACTTGTTATATGAATATATTTTTAGCTTACCCAAATGGACTTACATTTTGAATTAGCCTTTGAAGAGGGCTTTCCCTGTATATACCCCAATGAATTGCCTGACTGTAGTGTTCTTACCAACTTGCCTTTCAAATGCTACATTAGTAAGGTCTTTTTTCAGTTGCATGTAACAGAAAATAAATCAATTGGCTCAATTAGCTCAAAAGTCTGGCTTCAGACGTGGCTCTCTCAAGGATTTGAACAATATCATCCAGTCTAGCTCTCTTCCTTTGTCTCAAGCAACATGAGTCTTAAACCATCCTTAACTCCTGAGTCGACCGGAAGAGAAACTGAAATGCTTTTTCTCAGGGAAAAACTTTGGTTGGCTTTGCTGGAGTCAAACGCTCTTCCCTTGACCAATCATTGTGGTGTGAGGATGACACATCTGGTTGCTGGGCAGAGATGAGACACCGTGATTGTGCGCTTTCCCACAACATATGGCACTGGCAAATGGCAGTTCCTGCTGGAAAGAGAGTTGTTGGACAGACCAGAACAGGCATCAACTTCTCTTAGGCTGGCCAAAGGACCTACAGGCATCCTTATGAAGCCTCCACAACAAGATACAGAGATGTGTCATCCTCAAGTCTTGGTTATATTGGTTTAAACATCACTAGACCTTTCCTCTGGCTTCATATGCCATACTCTTCAGACTTAACCATTATGGTCCTCTTTCTCTGGGGCACTTTGTTCTGTATTAGCCATTAAATGCAATTCCCTTTAAAAAATCTATTTCAGCTCACTGAGGATGGCGTTCTCTATAGCATTGCAGGCTTTCTCTTTGACATGTCCATCTATCTGAACTATCCCCCTTCCTCTTGGCAGCCCAGAAACTTGATGTGTTTTAACTGCAAAAATCCTCCAGTGCTTTCTCCATCACAGATTTTCTTTGAAAACAGGTTGACTTCATAAAACATACAATTCTGACTCAAAGGTTGCACATTTTATCCCATGCTGGAATTAAGTGTCTGCATTTCTTAATGAGATCCCTGGAGCACAACACAATTTCATGTAAATGAAAAGTGTCTGCCATGGTGAACTTATGCCACACAATTACATTTGCTCTCCTGACAGGACTGAGATACATTTCTGCAAGGAAAGCATGGTGTACTTTTCCCCTTCTCACCTGGTCCTTGAGGGCAGGTTCATGCTTTGTACACCACAGTGATATTTGCAAAGTTGAATTTCATGCCAGGGGAAATGAATCTTACTTTTATATTCATTTCATCAAATATTTGTTGAGTGCCTACTAATTGCCAGGAGCTGAGCAGAGAGCCCTGGAAGTGCAGTGGTGAACAATCAGAAAAACCTTTGAGTCAAAGGGGTTTCGGTCTGATGGAGAATACAGACAGTTAATAGGCAATTACAGTAAAACTGGGGGTCATTGAAATAGAATAAGGAGAAGTCCAAGGAGCTTTTGGAGCACGTGGCCTCCAACGCAGGGATGGCTCTCGGAAGAAGCGATGCTGAAGCTGGGATCTGTGGACGACGTAGACATCAGTAGGTGAGGTGTGGGGAATGACAGTTCCGGAAAACAGCATGTGCGAAGCCACTGGCTTGTTTTTTGTTTTTTGTTTTAATGACATATGATCAACTACACGCTAAATCCTGAGCTTGTCTTTCAGTGCTGTTGCTGAGATGTCCACAGCTCTCTTTCCCATCTCAGTTCCCAATGACAGCGATCTGCTGTCATTTCTTGCACATGACATGCTTCCTCATAACTCTGTGTTGCTTCCCATGTCTTGAGTTTCTTTCTTTTTCCTGGTGAACGTACACCCTTCTTCAATACTCAGATAAAAAGTGTCACCTTCTCCACCCACTGGCCAGACTCCATTCCCAAAGGAGATTTGTCATTTCTTCCTCTGAGCCCCCATAGAATGTTAATTATAAGCATAGCAGTCGCCCCTCACTTTAATAATCGGCTTATTTGGATCACCCCAGACCATCAGCTCCTTGGCAGTCAACCTTCATCTCCTCCATTCTCGTCTTCTCCTCACAGGCCACAGGAGCTGCTTCTCGCATGTTGAGACAGGCAACTTGTGGTTGTTTGCTATAATTTTGGTGTTAGTTTTTCTGCCCCTTTAGGAGTCTCCATACAGCAAGTGGTTAAGAATGAGGCCTGGGGTGCTAGTGTTAGACTGCCTGGATTCAGTGCCAGGCTGTCCAGTTATCAGTTGTGTGATTTGGGGGAAGTTACTTAAATCTTCTGGGTTTTGGCTTCCCATCAGTAAAACTATGTTAATAATAGTATGCTGCATTTGGAGTTTGGGAAGGGTAGATTACTGAGTGTGTGCAATGAACATAAACCAGTGCATGGCACCTAGTAAACATTCAGTAAGTGCAAGCCATGGGCATTATGCCATTATTGTTTTCCTTTCCAAATGCAAATTCCTAGCGGCTGTTGTGGGTACCTCTCCAGACACTGAGAGTTGTGTTGAACTTCCTGCTTCATAGCTGAGTGTCCTTCAAGATTAGGCCCTCAGCCTTCCAGCCCTGGGTGTCTCTTCTCTGGAGAGACACCCATCCTCTGGCTTCACCTGCCCCTCTGCTCTGGTCTCTACTGCAGTCTTGTCCCATACAAGCCCCAGGGTCCCCTGGACTCTGTTGAACAGTCTATTCTACATCTTGCCTTCAGCATCTTTCTATTTTTTCAAACCCGAGGTGCTCCAAGTGTGGAAATTTCCATCATAAACGAATGTCCTCTTCCACTTTTTACTTCAAAGGCATATGTATTAGTCATTTAAATGTAATTCCTTGAGGTCGACTTTTCTTAGCTACGTGACCAGCTGGATGACAAATCATAGCTGCATTTTCATAAATATCTTTCAAATCCATCTTCTTCTCTTTATTTTTTCCCCATCCTATTTCTGGATTATTGCAGTGGCTTCTTAGTTACTATCTGTCAAGTTCATCTTTAAGTATGTCTTTTTTCTATATGCCCTCAGCTCACAAAGCTTATAGGACACTGCATACTCTCTTTCCTGGTCCTGGTAATGAAGCTTTTTCCTAGTCTTGCCCAGGTACTAGCATGAGGAGGGCACGGGCTTCAGCACATGTAGGTTTAAGTATCGGTTCTACTACACGCTGGCTGTGTGATGTCGGGCAAGTGGATTCAATTCTCTGGGCCTGAGTATTCTCAGGCTGAAAATGTAGATGGTGACAGCTGCCTCGCAAAGTTGCTATAGGAATTAGATATGACATAGAATGCACTTCCTGACACGTAATCCCCTCAGTAAATGGGTGGTGTGTGCAGTAGGAATAGTAGTTGTTGCCGCAGAGAAGAAGGTGAACAGATACAACACAATGAGAGAAAGGCTGCATCACAGAGATCTACAAGGTGCTCTAAAAAACCAGGGCAGAGCTGGGGAACCAGTACAGATCTCTGACAGAAAAGAGTCTCTTCCTGTGCCTTTGGGGGCCAGAAAGAACTTTCCAGGGGATGTGACTATTGAGCTGAGTCTGGAAAGGACCATGGGACAGGCATCCAGTGTCTGCTGGCAGACTGCTCAGCTGATTTATGTCATGAAGTATATCTTGCTGACCTTTGTGTGCATTCAGTTAGTCCTGCCAAAATGTGACATTTTTAGCAGATTATCCTTTTTCCTTTGGTCTAGGATAACTCAGTAGGGCACCTTTCCAGCCAGCTGGTACTCCCCTTCTTGCAAGTTTTCTTATCGGGATGGCACAGAGGAATATTTACCAGAGAGGAACATTGTAAACATTAAATCCTCAGATTGCATATGGGACTGTGATTCCTGCAAAGGCTGCATCTAAGTTCCTCCAGATTGCCACAGAAAGGAGTCTCTCCCTGTCCCCCACTCCTGTCATTTTTCCTTCCTGAAACCTGAAGTTATCTCTCTGTTCTTGGCTACATTCTCAGCCTCCTTTCCTGTCCTTGTCTCCTAGCAAATACCCTTGCACCGGGTGGGGAGGGAGTCTTCCTTAGTGATCATCCAAATGACTGACGGCTTGCCAAGCTTGTTGGAAACCAAAGGGAAAGGCCTTTAGTTTTTGGTGGGTTTTTTTTTTTTTGAAGCTACTGCTGCTTTTCTGTCTTCTCCACCTCCTCAAAGAACAAAAATGTAACAAAACCAAAGAGCAGAAAGATCCCTGTCTTTCTCAGAGCTCTGCCACAGTGCTTGTCTGGATCACCTCCTAGAAACAGGACTGGTACCCAGCCAGTGAACCCCACAGTTACCACAGGCCATGTTATTACCTGTTTACCCATGGTGCGCTTGTCTGTGACCACATAACATCTACCCCCAAACTTAATGAGTTGAACAACAATGCATTATTATTAAATCTCACAATTCTGTGTCTCAGGAATTTGTGCCTGGTTGCAGTCACTTGATAGTGTTTAGCTGGAGGCTGGCCTGGCCTGGAATGTCCAAGGTTCATCACACACATGGCACCTTGGTAGGGTCATCTGGAGAGCTGAGCTCAACTGGGCCCCTCTCCGTGTGGTCACAGGTCTCTATATGTGACCTCATGTTTAATACATGTTAGGTATTTTTGTATAATAACTCATGGGTTCGAGAAACCAACAGTCATCCTGATAAATAAGCCTGGGAGTAGCACATAGCACTTCTGATGTGCTCTGTTGGTCACAGCGGTCTCGAGGCAGCCCAGAGAAGGCGGAATGGACTCCCCATCTCTGCATGGGAGGAGTGTCAGGGAATGTGTGGCCATCTGTAATCCATCACAATGACAGCCTCTTAAAAAAACTCAGATGTAATGAATTCCCCTTTTATACAAGGAAAACAGATACCAATTGATTTGTACCAAAGTCGGAAAGTTAGTCCATGGAAAAGCTGGGACTAGAACCTCCTGATTTTCTTGCTTAAGGCAAAAGCCCCCTTGTAACTCATACATGTACTGATTGAGTAGACCTCTTCATCCCCTTGGTCCTAAATTTTAAAGACCATTTGCTGTGCTTTATGAATTAGGGGTTGTGAAAAAATGAATCTGGTGAAACATTTCTGTTTTCCTGGTTCCATTCCAATCCTTGCGTCTCAGCAGCCAGTTGCTACGTCATCTCTTCTCTCCTGGGGTTGCCATGTCTTTCATTAGCTGATCCTGATTAGAGATTTGGTCTCAGTGATCATCCAGGAGGCCACCTTCATCCGTCTCAGGGAGGAGGTTTGGGCCTGAATTCAGTCCTTGAGAGGATACTGCATGTAATCAGCTCCATTACAAGCAGTCAGTATGGTCTCAATGCCTCTGTTCTTCTTTAGGGATCAATTCATTTACCTTTCTGTTTCTTACAATCAACTACTGGGAGAGATGTTGAACAAAGAGACTTCTGTTTTATTTGTTAAATAGTTTAAAAGCCCCTGGTTCCAAAATGTATTTGAGCCCTGGCTGGTGTGGCTCAGTGCATTGAATGCTGGCCTGAGAATCAAAGGGTCACTGGTTTGATTCCCAGTCAGGGTACATGCCTGGGTTGTGGGCCAGGTCCCCAGTAGGGGGCGCTTGAGAAGAAACCACACATTGATGTTTCTCTCCCTGTCTTTCTCCCTCCCTTCTACTCTCTCTAAAAATAAATGAGTAAAATCTTTTTAAAAAACCCAAAACAAACTGTATTTGAATCTGTTCACAATATGTACAAAACAAATAGACAGGCTGGGGCAAAAGTAGGTTTACAGTTGTGAGTCTGCAAAACACAGAGATTATTCTTGTATTATTATTTATTATTATATTATTTTTTCATATGAACAATTGTAAACCTGCTTTTGCCCCACACTACATCTAAAAGATGAGAGGGAATGGGAATAATTAATAACTGCTACTTATTAAGCTTTATGTCCCAGGAACGTCCTAAGTTTTGAACATGTTATTTCATCAGTTCCCTTAGCTAATCAATGAAGTAGGCAAAATGACCCACACTTTACAATAAGGAAGCCAGATCTTGGAGAGGCGAAGTAATGGAGCCTAAGGCTACACGCATCTCTGAATAAATGGTTAAGGTCCCCCGATGTGAAGACATAAAGCTAAAATCTCTCATCATTTCTGAGTCTAGAATTCCAGCTTGTTCGGCTTGCTCCTTCCCTGTGGTAGGAGGTAAAGAAGTGAGGAGGAAGAATTTTCCTTAATTGCAGGAGTGGGGAAGAGATTAGCGCGGAGCTTAAAATAAACAACTGTCTCTTCAGAGTTGTCAAAGTAAATTGTGTCCCCAGAGACATTTAAAGGCAATTTGATCACACATTCACACCTGGCTGCGGTTGGGGAAGCTGGTGGCTGGTCTACCAAAAGCAGTTTGAACAGAGTTTTATAAGCAATAGTTTGAAATGTTTTGCATAAGAAATGACTGCATATTTTCGTTCATCCTGGCCGTCTGGGACCTCACTTGGCATTTGAGCAATTCATTTAGCCACTCTGTAAAAGTAGAATAGGAAATGTCCAGTGAAAAGCAAGGGAACAGACCCTGCAGATAAGTCTCTCCCCAAGATTTGGCAGAATTGCTGTCATTTACGCATGCCGTCCACCTGGGTTGTGAACCAACAACCCTGTCTCTTCAATGTGTTGTATGTAATTCAGCGCCTTTAGAAGAGCACACAGTTCGTGGTTGTTCCTCAAGTAGCTTGTAAAGAAATGGAATAACCCCTTGGGGATTTAGGGCAGGAAGCAGAGTCAAAGGATGTAATGAGGTTAACATCCTGGCCCTTGAGGCTGCCGGGCCTGGTTCCGGTTTTTACCACCTGTGGGACCTTGGACAAATGCTGACAGTCTGTGTTTCTGTTTGCTGACCTGTGAAATGGGTACATTATAGTTCAAAAGTGGTAGTGAGGATTGAAGGAGGTCGTGCAGGTAGAGTCCTTGCTAAGTAAATGGATAGTAACTATTATTATGAACTCAGCCAGGGTGCATTGCCTGGCCTCCAAAGAACTTGAAATTTTAACTAGCTACTTCTGTCTAATGGTGTTGGACATGTATTTTGGGGCAGTTCTTGGTAGGATCAAAATTTAGTTATTAGCAGGGGTAATATAATCCAAATATAAGAATTAGAAAACAATCATGAGAGATATAAATCATCAGATTTCTGTCTGGTCCTCAATTTACAGACCACAATTAGAATTTTTAAGGACATTCCATTAGTCAGGACTAGAACTTAATTTTTATTAATCAGTTTATTCAGTAATATTTATCTTCATCTATATTTAATTTAGATTCTTGACTATAGTCTTCAAAAGGATATTTTTCTAGGTTCTTTGCTAGAAAGGAGAGACAAGAAAGGTATGAGGCACCATATGAGAAGGATACAAGGTGGCTTACTTAGGGCTACTCCCTCAAGGGCACCAAGGCCTCGGTAAGAATTTGAATCCATAATATCAAGTAGATGCTCTTCTTTGCCTCTTCCTAGCTCCAGGTGGTCTGCTCACAATCTTTTATGTTCCTCAGCTTGTGGATACATCATTCCAGGGCCCTGTCCTCACAAGGCCATCTCCCTGGGCACGTCTGCCTCTCTGTCCAAATTTCCCTTTTCAGGAGATTGTCAGTCTGACTGGAGGAAGGCCCACTCTAATGACCTTGTCTTAATTTGATTAGCTCTGTGAATATCCCATTTCCAAATGAAGTCACCTTCCAAGGTACCGAGGCTTAGGCCTTCAACAAATCTTTTGGAGGAGGGGGACACAGTTCAACCCGTAACAGCAACCTAAGCACAGAGGGAATCCATCGAGAAGATATGACATGGCTTATTAAATTAAAGGATGAGCTACGGAATGAGCAACTGAAGGGGCGAGAGTATAAGTTCCCAAAGACCCAAGGAAAGGAGCTATTCCCAGCTCTGCCCTGAGGTTGCTGCGGGAATAGGGGGCCCTGACCTGCCTTCCCATCTTTGTTCCACTCTGCCTGATGTCTGGAGTCCAGGAGACTGTCTGGTTAGGTGATTCCTTGGCTGGAAATGTCAGGGTCCCATCATTTGCTTTCCCAACACCACTACATCAATAGACAAGAGATAATTCCCCAAAGGTTTGAGATGCTATTGCCAAGAAAAAAGAAGCAGGATGCTAATGCTAATGGACACAACCAAATGTCTAATCTAGGTCCTCTAGCAGGAAAGAGGTGGGGGGCAAAATTTGTATATAAAACAATAATATATATATATATTTCACACATATAATAATAATATAGGTGTATTTCACACATACCTAATTCATTGTCTCTGTGTTAATAATAAACCTCTAATGATAATTAGTGTAGCCCTGCAGAAAAATTGGCCATTTTGATATAACTTGCCTTTCTTAAAAGTCAAGAGCATGGAGGAAAATTCCAGCTAACCATCATTCTTTCCATTATTATTAAGTTATATTTAGAGTTGGCTACCATGTCAGTTTTATAGAGAAAAATGAGTTCCCGACTAATCCCCCTCTTCCATTCTTTGGTCTGTTGTTCCTTGCAGTCTGTTTCAGGCTGGCCCCAGGAACCACGGCATGGCCAGCTAGCTGTTCCTTGGGGCCTTAGAAGGAAAAGCATAACCCCCCCATCTCCCGAGGCACCCACTTCTCGTGCTTTAACATTGAGCTCTCCTCATTCCACCCCCTCCAACTCATCCCACCACCACCTCTTCAGAAAATACAGCCATTGTTATATTAGTTATGCTTGGAATTAAGAAAAGAAAAGAAGAGGTGGGGAAAATTAACAAAGTGAACTACCTAGAATGAGGGGTATAAGGGGGTGGCTCACCGTTGAATGGTACAAAATCTTAAAGAATAGACTTAGCCTCCAAGCTATCTTTTTGCATGTAATCTTTAGTCTTGCAAAGACAAATAGCTGGTAGACCTACTGTGCCATTTTGCCTGTTGCCCCATTCCATGAACTGCCTGGACATGGAAGTGGCGATCTCCAAGGCTGGAATAACATGCAGGGAACAGCCTAAGGGAGTTAGAGACTTGGTCACTAATTGGGGCAGGTTGCATCTCTGTCTGGAAGTAAGAGTGAAGCCAGTACCACAGGCAGAACACGGACTCAACGATGAACAGTGAGCCCTGTGAGGAAGAGCGGACCCTGATAAATGGGGGCAAGGTGATCTCCATCAGACAGAGGGAAATGATGAAACAGAAAACATTTGAAAGTTTGCATCCTTAGAGAGACAATGAAGTGGTCCAGCCCAGAAGTAAGACATGTCAATTCTGTTCACCACTCATTGACCAGACCAGTCGCTTGGCCCTACCCAATGATAAGTCAGCCAGGAAGTGTATGTGGTGAGAACGAGGGACTGGGCATACTTAGCTAACAGAAGTAATGGCTTCTGCTTGTTGAAATGCAAACTCCAGGTCCTTCCTCAATAGTCTCTGATTCAGGAGATCCTTGGTATCTGCATTTTAAATAGGCCTCCTCGGGTAACAGTCTGATGCAGGGGAACAGGGTGGAATTCCTGGACCACTATGTAAGGAACACTGACTTAGAGCATCCCTGTAGTATAAGAGGATGATCAAGAGAATGGGGACAAATCTGAGACACAGATCTTAGAGCTCAGATGTCGGGCCAAGTGTGAGTCACCTCAAGTTATCAGAGGGACTTCCGCCAAGATGGCAGCGTAGGTGGTCGCACTCGCTGCCCGCACATCCAGAATGTCCATACAATTAATGCAGTAGCAAAAATTTAAACAACCAGACGGACAGAATCGAACTGAAGGGAAGTCCGACACCCAGGAGGTAGGAGAAGACGAACATCCAGGCCGGTGAGCGGGGCAGAAACGGGCGGAGGAAGCAGCGTGCACGGAGGGTCTCACTCACGCCGCGACTTACTTACGCCTCTACTCAGGCCGCCAGTGCCTGAACAGGACGTGGCTCCAAACAACAGGTGAATCCCACAAGCCAGCGACGCTGCCGGAGAGAGGCCAGGGCTGAGCCAGCAGAACCGAGTCTGGCAGAGGAGGCGGTGGGGAGCTGGGGAGAGGAGGAGTGACGGAAGCCGGCGGTGATCGGAGGCCGCCATTGCTTCCTCCCAGACCCCGCCCCCAGAGGCAACGTCATCCAAAAAGAGACCCAGGTCGCAGGC